>VDFB02212819.1:0-19173 GCA_007258455.2 Sequoia sempervirens | reverse complement strand
TGCTAGCCCAACTCACAATGAAATAACTGTAACACAAACGCTGACCTTGTGCAAGTTAAGGAAAAGATGCAAAGGACTAGTTGTTTACAGCTTTAGCCAAATATGAAGAACTGATCACCAAACAGGGGAACTGTCAAATCTCACCAATGACAGACTGTAGAAAGCTTTATTACAGTAAATACAACTTTGACAACTGGGAAACATCTGCAGTCCCATGGTTCTTTCTTGCTAAAGCATGTGCAAGTGAATGCTTTAAAACTGCACTAATTTCAATTTCTCTTTTAGATAGCAAACTAATTTTGTATTCTCTTGTCGATAGCAAGTAGTCTTAATTGAATATGGTCTTAAACATAATGGAAAAGAATGGTTATATAGGCTCTTTTCAACTTTGGTGGTGCCTTGTGACAATGCTGCTTTGATGTATTGCAAGGTTTGTTGGTTATGCACAAAAGGAGTTTCTTGACAACGCCTAAGATTTTTCAACAAGTGCAATTAGTAGTTGCATGACCAGAATTGTCAACCTATGCTAACATCATCCCATCTTGCATCAAACATGGAGATTAGAGTAGCATATAATCTTGCAGCAGCTAAGACATTCTCGGATGCAACTCATAAAACATGAATATTTGGAGAGCATGCTATAGATAAACCCTCCATCTCCAGCTGCCTCTTCTATGCCATAATCTTGCAGCAGCTGAGACATTCTCAGATGCAACTCATAAAACGGGAATATTTGGAGAGCATACTAAAGATAAACCCTCCATCTCTAGCTAACTCTTCTATGCCATGTTCTTGGTGGTATAAAGATAATCAATAAAGTTGTTAAACGTTCTATGTGACAGTTCTATTGACAACGTTTATAACCTTTTTGGCATCCTTGTGGCTTCTCAGGACACTTAAGAGACATTTGCATGAGATCAAAAGAATAAGTAAGAAGTCTATTAACCCTGACTAAAACTCAACCCATTTCAAAAAAGACATTTGCAAGAGATCAAAAGAACAAGTGAGAAGAGGGTTAAGCTTAATAAACCCAGCCCTTCTACCGCACCACAATCCTAGTGACTGCCCTCATCTAAGATTTACTTCCATTTGTATGTTGCGTAAAGTGTTGAATAAAGGAGGGTCAATCCTCATCAGCACTGCACCTTCCTCACTGCCGACATCAACTAACCTATTAAGCTGTTGGACTAGATGATGCTTGATATGAAACGCAATAAATTGGCAATAGGCCATCAGAGCAACATATCTATCCCTACTTCAACTTCTATATACATGATAGGGATTCCTTTGATGCCGAATATGGTAGGGATTCTTTTGATACCGAGTTGGGTAAAGGAAAATGGGCATGGACGGGTGTCTTTCGTCCCCTAACTTAAAGGAATTTCACTATTGTTTGAATATAAATTAAAGTACCACGAGACAAGTTGAAAAAGAAAAAATAGTAACTTTGACTGTTAATTTATAGAAACACAATTAGCACACCAGCTAGATACAAACAAACAAGCAAAACGAGGATGAGAATGGAAGAGATTCGATAGAGAGGAAAACAGGTTGAAAAAGAAAAAAACAGTAACTTTGAGCTAGTTTGAGTCACCAATACAAGGTTCCCCCTTCGCTTGAGTTAAAGCGAGAGCTTATTTGGGGATGGTGATAGTGAAAATAAAAGCAGGGTCACTGTAAAAGTGGAAGTATAAAGAAAATGAGCAAGAAATTAGAACACACTATTTTAGCGCCAAATGTAGACAATGTCCTTCAATACCTGTGCTGTTTTTCTTCAGTCCTGATGCCCTCTCCTCTCCTTTCCTGTCAGTGCTCACTTCATAGTAGACAACAAATGGTGTTTGCGGTGGGATTAAAACCGTTCAATTTTTGAAAATTAAAAACGTTTAATGTGCAAACAGATTTTATGCTGCGCGGGATTTTGAAGCGGGAAAAGGGGCCAGTTGATTCACACGGGAACGGAATCCCTGAAACGGCGAATCCATAAACATAAACTCTACGAACGGCAAAGGTGGAGTTAAAGAGTGGGTGAACGAGAGAGGTGAGGTTAAAAATGGGCCCGGCCACCTAAGCGGTCAACACTTAGAGTGTGCCGGTTAAGCCGTCCCAAGCCAGTGACCTCAAGCGGGGCTAACACTTTCTGTAATAAAACTTGCATCGATGTGTGGCCAAGTATCACTCCAAGGAATCTTTTGTCTATTCGAATGTAGTGACATTTAACCAAACATTTAATATATATTTAATCATATATCTAACCAAGATTGTCAAATTAACAATTAATATATATTTAATCATTAGATTGTCAAATTTATTTGGTTTTTGAATAAGGTGGTCATTGGTTGGCAACTATTAGACGACAAAGCAAGGGTTAAATTTGATTGCTTTAATTATTTGTTCTTGCTGCTGTAAAATCCAACTACTTTCTAAAACTCTAGCATGCATATATGCTAAGAGATCGCGAGTCTATGACTTTTTCTTCTTTGGTAATAAGCCACCTTAGCATTTGAAGAACAATGTTGATTGGAGAATATCAATGTTTTATTAAAAGGATGCATCTTATATGCATTTATGTAGTGGCATTATATGTTATTCATTAATTAATATTAGCATTCCTATTTATAGGAGGTTCAAGGGATGTATCTTAATTATATGCATTAATTTATGTAGTGGCATTATATGTTATTCATTAATTAATACTAGCATTTGTATTTATAAGAGGTTCAAGGGATATGTCAATAGAAAATTAAAAGTAAAATTTAAACATATTTTAATATTACATAATTAATTACTTATATAACAATATAAATTTATATAAATTTTGATTTAAAATATGAATTTTCATTTGTACAAATAATTATTGTATCATATAATTAAATATAGATGTTATTTAACAAGTTTTTTCTTTTTTTTAAATCAAATTTATAAATATATTTTAACCATTATAAATAAAATACCAATAAAAATAGACCCAAAACATTAAAAAATACCTATATACAATTTTCACCATTATAAATTTCAATAAGAAACTAAAGAAACATTTTTTAATATGAAATCTTCACAATAATCGAATTTCACAAAATAAAATAACATAAAAATATTTCTATAGAGAGCCAACTCATAGTTAAAAGCCGTGCAATGTCCATATCTCGGCATGATGTCGTTTCCCCAAACCATTTGTTGTGGATACTTTGTACCATGGAATGCTGGTTCGGTACATTGAGCACCGCTTCAGTTATGTCTGATAAAAATGGTGACCTTTTAAAGGAAAACTGTCACAAAAATATAAATTTTAAAACTAAGCATCTATTTCTATATAATTTAGATATAGAGGTAAACCATAGATTGAAGTAATATATAAAAACTGGGTATCTATCTATCGATACAGAAGTAAACTATAGAATGAAGTGAGATATGGAAGAGTTTTTAATAAATCCAAAGCCTCCTATGTCGAAGTATCCTCAATCTATAACTTCACACATCAAAAAGAATACAGTGAAGTTCAGCAAAAACTACGTTTCCTGCTCTGCTACAATGAGATTTTGCTCTGGTCAGTCTCCCTCTTGGCCATGGAAACTTCAAACAACTAGAAACTCAATTGTTTGCAGGGAAACCAAATGATGTCAGCTCTCAAAAGTCCCCCAAATCTTTGTAATTTCCTCGGCTGTGAGAACCAATGAGTTCAATTCCTTTAAATTGGATGGAGTGGATACAATTGCAAACGACGCGGGAGTTGATTTTGGTGTTGAAAAGACTTAATCTTGATATTCTGAACAACATGATGGACGGCTACTGCCATATTTTGAATTATTGTTCATCATACTATACGTTTTCTGACAAGTAGAGTATTTCGGGCAGAGACAACGTTACATGTTGATGTTGCTGATCCTCTGACGTGGTGTCATTGCTCGAAAGAAGTGCTGAAGTTTCCCCTGGAACAAGCTTCTAGAGATTTATCAGTTAGCATACATACAAAAAAGGTACAATTATACCGAAACATTAACTTATACAGGTTTTCAAGATTTTCTAATGGCAAATAAAATTTAAACATTTTGAGAAACATATTACAACTACAAGCATCACTTCTTTGCAAGAGTAATTTTCTCTACTTACAACTGCAGGCATCTGAATAAATTAAAAAATATGGGTCAGTTACAATTCTTTGAGAAACATCACATTTTCTGAAAGGGTTTTTGACAATGCACAACATATATTGTTCATGGAATAGAAAGAAAGCTTATAAGGAAGTGGAAGTGCCAGCTAGAGAAAAAGCTTCTGACAAAGACTGCGTGCACAACTTTAAATCGACGTTTAGGATCACACCACTTGATCCATTATCAGTTTAAATCATGTAACAAAAGCTTTTTCTGATATTGTGGAAAGACTTTTTTCTTCATGTTATGCACTGTGAAAACCTAAGAACTTTGATTAGCTAATGTGAAACACAATTACCGAAATAAGGAAGATCTAGCCTTTAGTAGTTTGCTCAAGATGCTTTAGATAAACAAAAGAGTAATCTAGCATGCACTATCCTTCAGGCTTATGAGATACTTCAGGTTTTTTTCTAATACAAAAAATTTTAGATAGAAAATTCAAAGATTCTTTGAGCAATTAGATTTATGAGCCAAAACAAATTTTTAGCATCTATTTTCAATGAAGTTATACTGTTTTTAAAACTGCAGAATGATAGCTAACAATGTATCATATATTTCGAAGGTATACTCCACTATTGAG
Source organism: Sequoia sempervirens (assembly GCA_007258455.2). Taxonomy (NCBI): domain Eukaryota; kingdom Viridiplantae; phylum Streptophyta; class Pinopsida; order Cupressales; family Cupressaceae; genus Sequoia; species Sequoia sempervirens. The sequence continues at coordinate 14,442 of VDFB02212819.1, read as the reverse complement.
GAAGATAAGATTCAAACATTTAGCAGTTTGGTTAAGATGCTTCATCCATACCGAAGAGATATTCAGTTTGCAGTTTGTTTCAGAAGAAAAAGACACTCCAGAGTTTTTCAATATGTGAAAGAGTTTTCGAGTAATTTTACGATAAATAGAAGAAATTGAAATTACAAGCATTTCAAAGATGATAGAATAGAAAACATGGTTTAATTTCAAAGCTTCTTTTAAGCAATTTTAAAAGCACTTCAAAGAAGATGAATAGAAAGTTTAGTTTAATTTCAAAGCTTCTTTTAGCAACTAGCTCCATTAAGGGTGGGGTCTCATGGAGGGGGCTTCCTAAAAAAATTCAATGGGTGTTGTTGAAATTTTTTAAGATTATTTTAAAATGGGTGGTCCTGTAAATTTTGTATCATAGTTTAAGCTTAAAAGTTTATGCTCCTATATTTATGGAAGCTGGTGGTCTCATGAAGTTTATTATTTTACATATTCAATTCAGCAGCTTAAATAAATATAAAATAATAAAAAAAAATAATTGGTGAGAATTTTAAAACTTCATATAAATGGCAAGTGGTAAAAGAAAGCCTAAGTTGGTGGGGCAATTTCTAGTCCCACCCCTTTGGTACCTGCTTAAGTTTTTGAACTAAAAAGTAGGGGCTGCTATTATTGAGGAAAAGATTCTAATTAATCCTGTAGCATTTTTTTTTTGCTTCATGGGACCCCTTGCTCCTTTAAAATAGATCCTCAAGCCCCCCATGAGACCTCACCCTAAACATGGAATAGAAAGTTGGAAAAGACTATTGTGTATAGAACTGGAAAATTACTAAAATCAATTTAAGAATCAATGGAAGGCTATAAAATAATCTCCTTATTAAAAATTCAAACAAACTAATCATGCTTGAACTAGAATAGAACTAGCAGGAGAAGCAAGAAATCCCAATGTTTCACTTGTGTGAATATGGAAAGTTCGAACTTTTATCATGTTTAGTCTAAAATTTTGATGCTTCACCTATATGAGTAAAACAATTCGTACTCATGAGAAATGAATTATTTTGAATTACCTACTCATAAAAGTAGTAGTATGAAAATAGACACCATGAATATGCTCATTCCTAAAATTGATATTACATAATGGTACACCAAATTAATCAAGATTCAACCATGTTGGAAGTTTTATTAAGACCTTAAATCCCTCAAACTTTAGTACAAAAATGACCTTCAGACCATCAACCTTCTCTATGCTATCCAAGTGGTTGGTGGAATGCCAATAGGCACCCCTTATTCTATCAATAAGAGGTGTTTCAAACATCCTAAAGAGAACCATAAGCTAGTAATATTGACTTTTGAAGACACAAAAGAAAAATTATCTTGAATAGTGAATTATTGTTCACTTTGAAGGAACTTTAAAATGAGTATGTAGTAAATGAAATCTTACTAAGATCAAAAGCTATGCATAAACTAGTTTTGAAATCAATGTCAGCGTTGTAATTTTGATAATTTTGTTTTAGAACTTTTGAAAATGGCCTTCCATTTTACAAATTACTTGCTCTTTTGTTGTAGTGGAAATCCTTTTTCCCCAAAGTTATCATAGGTAACAAGTTTGAGTGGTTGGAACTTTATTCGCTTTTCTTGATACTCAAATAACTTCCTATAATCATGGTAATTAATTTGACAACAAACTAAAATTATTGACACTGAACTGTGACTATTGATAGCAAACTAAAAAATAAAACTAAGACTAATAGATAACACATACATTATGTTAAACTGTTGGAGTGTTATATTCCAACATGTACAACTCCTTCCAACTAGCTACCACATCAACAATTTTGGGGATCATATCTAGATATTTGGTGAGTTTTTCTAGCCCTAGGAGTGTTGTACCATCATTTGGAGGGTTAAATCAGTAACAACAGGTGTTGTACCAACATTTTAGAGGATTATATCAATCACATGAGGTGTTGTATCAGTTATATCAGAAAATTATAGCATTGTACATTCTAGAGTAGAATGACCAAAAACTTGTAGGTTTGATGCTTGTATACAAAAAAATAATTTACTGTATTATCAGTGACATTGCTAATAAATGTTGGTACAAGTTTTGATCAAAGATATTTTGAAAAAGTCGATGATATTTTCAAGAAAATGTTGGGAACCTATCATACAAAGATATACTGCAATATTTTGTAATATATATCAGAATATATTATAATATTTTAAAAGATATCTGCTTCTATGCATCATTTTCATACTTGTTTCCAGCCATACAACTTGCTCTCGAGCTCATGCCATGGTTGTACAACTTCAAACTAGCTGCCGCATCAATGGTTTTGGAGATCATATAAGTGTTGTACCAGATATTTGTGAGTTTTTCCAGCCCTTGGAGTGTTTACCAATATTTGGAGGGTTCAATCAGTAACAACAAGTGTTGTACAACATTTTAGAGAATTGTATCAATCACATGAGGTGTTGTATTAGTTATATCAGACAATTATAGACCTGATTTTGGGAGTGTTGAGAATTCGTTTGGAGGCCCCTACCAACAACCATATTGCACATATTCCATCATTCACTCACTTGTGAATTGGTTTGGGAAAATTATAATTCTAAAAACTTGTTTCCAGATTGCATACCAGTATTGTAACTATTTTCCCATATTAGTATTGTAACTATTTTCCCATATTGGAATTGAAAACATTGATGTTGTTGTTACCATATTGATTGCAAATCATATATGATTGTAATTAGGGTTATTTGAGGGTTTTGGTCAAATTTCTAGCTTGACTATTGTAATCAACATTTACATTATAAGTTACAGTTGCTATTAAACAATTTGTTTATTTTTTAAAGTATAAAAAACACCAAAAACTCCAAAAAAAATTACAAAGGAAATAATAAGGGGACATTACATAAGTATCCCATAGTTTATCTACATATCTTCTCAAATTCTGAATGCTGACATAAGGTGATTGTACACAGATGGATGACATGAGATGGTTAAGTAATTTAGATTCTCATTTTCCATTTGCCTCAAGTTCTATCACCTACATAATGAAAGCATTTTGTCCACAATTTAGTAACCAACCACCTGCAAAATAAATGCATCTCATCCTATCCCTTTTTCTCCCCTTTTCTTAAGAAAAAAAAAATGGAAGGAATAAGAAAATAAAGACAATCAACTTAAAAGGAAGATTTATTATTACTTTTGTACCTTGCAGATAAGTAGAAACTAGTATTTTTTTAATATTTTGCCCCTTGGTTATGTGCTAGCCAATATGAAATACCTTTGGTGTTGTTTTCATATTCATGATATGATATGATAATACTTGACCATAGGATAGCTATGGAAAACTTCAGGAGACACTTGGAGTTCAAACTCGCCTGAGGGTTCAAAAGCACATCTTCAGGAGATATATTGAAGTACCTTGCAATGCTCTGCCTCAAAGAGCTTGAACTGTATAAATCATTCATCCTTTTCTTCACCTTTTGAAGCAGCTTTAGCCAAAGCTTCGAAGGACGTTAAATCTTTGGAGGAGGAGATAAAGTATCGGTGCATTTTTGCTACTGATAATCTGATTAGGTTTTGTGAATTGCTTTTCACAGATCCTTCTTGACCTTGCTCTGTCTAGTCCGAATTTGAGTTGCGTGCAGACGTATTTCTATGAAAATGCTTCGTAATTTCTCTCTTTTCAGTCTCCTCATAGCTTGCTAGAAATCTTTTAGATTTCCCGTGTTCAAAGGGCACATTAGACATCAAATTTTTTATTGAAGAGTTGGAGTTTATAGAAGAATTTAGATCAGCAATGACTTCCAAAATTGAGTGAGATTTTGACATAGAAGTTGGAAGTGCAAAGCTTTTTAGCTTTGTTTCCCCTGAGGCTTCGAAGAGCGTCTGGTTGTCTAGCAGGAATTGATCTCGTGACCTCCTCGCAGATCTTGAGCGTGAGATTTCTGCCAAAATGAACGAAAATTAGGTCTAAAAACATTGTATCTGACTTCATCACTTTCGAGTTTTCAATAATTGTAAATTTGATACAGATTTTACAGGTGTAAGATTTGATGTGAAATTTGATTTGATTTAATGAGAATATTTGAGTTGATTTGAAGATGTAATATATTCTGATTTGATGGTCACTGATAACCAGTACAATTTACTAAGCAGTTTGAGAGCGTGATTAAATGTTGACTTTCAAGTCCACTTATAAAAAGTCTACATGGGCTAATTATATCAAAATGGTGGTTGTATAATGTAATTATTACGTCGAGAAAATTTTGTCAGTCAACGGTTGAAAAGTCCTGACAGCCCTTGCAATAGAATTAAACGAATCTCAGCCGTTCATCATTCTTTGCCATTTTTTCGACTATTTTCACTGCTTTTTACTGCTTTCCCCACCACTTATTACTGCTTTCCCCGCTGCTATTGGTTTTCGCTCCTCCAAACTCGTCCTTGTTGGTATTGACCTTTCATTCCTCCAATTTGGCGAGTTGTATCCTGAAAATATGGTTTTGACGAGGGTTTTAGAGTATGTTTATTAAAATGAAAATTACAGCTAAGATCCTAATAATGAGCACATTTAGGTTTTAACATTATGGCATCCTTTATCCTACATAGTTTTGATTAGATTAAAGCTAGAAGGGCCAGTACCCATTTACAAAATAGCCATAAAGGAAAACCAAGAACTCACAAGTAGTGAGAAAACCAAAAAAGTAAATAAAAACTAGAGCTTAAAAAGTTTGACCAGCAGTAAAATAGACAAAAAACCCATAGAACCAGGACCAGCATAGAACTACAGGGCACCTATAGGTAGGTCTCCCAATAAATTGAGACCAGTGATCACATTTCATTCCTGAGATAGGAACCGAAGCTTCTTTTTGAAAGTCATAGACCCATGTTGAATGCCCTGGGTTTCCGTCATGACATCACGAGCCAAGGTGTCCACCTTTTTATCCTTCTTCTTCTATGTGACCTTCTTCCACACCTTCCACAACCCACTTTCCTTGGCACTTCCTCAACTCATCCTAAAAAACTTGAAGAGTGAGGGCAGTGTTATTCACGATTTATTTATTGTAGTAAGTGATGACCCTCAGGCACTATATTGTCTTCTCCTGGTTCTAATGGATGGCATCAATCTCAATCAATAAATTCTCATTTTCTTCCTTAGTACCAACGATAGCCCATAGATCATCCAACTCTTTTTCCCACCTCTCCAACTTCTCAAAAGACTTGGCCAAAGAAGCAATCATGTCCCAATGCTCCTTATTTTCCACATCCCTAGGCCACAAGACCTGTCATTCCAGAACTTTTCCTTCCATAGTTTGGATTCTCTCTTTAGCAGTGACCAACTGACCCAAGAGCCACTTCATAATATCCTTTTGAATGTTAATTGTCTCTGAAATTTCATTAATTTTTTTGCCAAGGGGGTCAACCAAGCTGCAAATCGACCTAGGTTTTGTACCAAGTTCCTTTAGGTTAATGCACATGTTAGGAGAATTTTGAGGGTTAGGGTTAGAAATGGGAGGGGTGTTGGGAACATTCGAGATATGGTCATGAGCCAAAGAGTTCACATGAGAGTTGGATGGGGTTGAATTCTTGGATTCATCATCATCATTAGAGTTTTTAGACTCCCCCCAAGCTAGAAGTAGAAATGGGAGTGGGCGTGGGCTTTGAAAGGGGAGTGCATTTGATAGGGATGGGGGGGTTTATCATTCACAAGGGCTTTACCCTAGGCCCGGGTGTTACAGTGAATGGAAGGAAGGGTTTCATCAATAGTAACAGAGGGGTTGGGGTCCCTAGGGGGATTAGTGGGGTCTAGAATTTAGTCAAAGTGTTCTTGCACATAGTAGTATGGGAGGGAAGCAACATAGAATGGAACTTGCATAAATGAAAAATAAGGCCCTGGTGAATGGGTAATTTCTTTCTTTTAGCTTGAATATTTCTCACAGATTGCTCGAGCGAAGACAAGAGCAAAAAAGGGGAAATTCATTTTGATATTATACCTAAGATGATTGGGCATGGAAGTGGTAGAAACGCCCTTCAAGAGTGATGTACCTTTGAGAATTTCAACAATGGTGCTCCAAACACTAGGCAATTCTACACGGTTAAAGCCATTTTGCAACCTATTCACTTTCTTACCCTCTTTCAAGAACCATCTCATGTCTTCCTAGTAATGGATTTTCGAATTGCGAGGAATGCAAATCCCATCTAGGGATAGCCCCATAACCTCCGCAATAAGCTTCGAGGTCACCATAAAAGAGACCCCCCCAACGATAACAGTCCCGTCCACCCAAGAATTGTTGAACTCCAAAGAAATTTAGGGGTTATTCCCCTACATCCCCTCCACATACAAAGCCAACTTTCCCCATTCTAGAATGGCCCAAACCTCCTTTCCATGCTTCCAACCATCACAGTTGGTAGGTTCATCTTGAACCAAATCCCCTCCCATCACAAAACACACAAGTTTCAAAGCAAGGAAACACCAAAATTTGAAATAGCTATACAAAAACCAGATTCGTAAGTAGAAGTAAATATGCATAGATAGATTAGCGAGCTTAAGTTTCCATAATTGACAAGTGTGGCAACAATCAATACAAGCTGACATCGTATCTAGCTTGATCTCATTTGGGTCCAGTACCTTGACATCATTTTGAATTAATTCCACCACCTGACTTTGGATATGGAGGATATTATCCCATTTTACTAAATTTGGAGTAAAAGCTCCAAGATTTACTAAGGTATCGACAACTTTACTACCGCTCCTATACACGTGATTCACATTGCAATTCCCAAGGGAAATCATGAGATTGTGAGTTGAGGCCATGGGGTCTTGGAGAGTCCAACAGGAAGAGGCTTGCCCAATTAGCATAAGAATCATGTTCTTTGAGTCCCCTTCAATAATCAAGTTAGAGAACCCAACTTGCATGGCAATTTTCATGTCGTGGAAGGCCACTGCCACCTCGGCCAAACTAGAAGTTGAACCCCCAAGTTGACCGCATAAGCCAAAATTAACTTTCCCTTGTGGTCTCGCATGATCCCACCCCCACCTGCCTAACCTAGGTTAGGTTTGGTTGAACCATCAAAATTGAACTTCAACCAGCCAAGCTCAGGGGGGACCCTTTATCCTACGTAGTTAGTATATATTAAAGCATAAGTAATATATAATGTAAATCCTATATAATAAAAAGATTATTATAAATACATAATTATATTTTTTATTATTATTATATATTATATTCTCTAACAAAACTATTATGTATATATACAAATTTTATAATTACCAATTAACAATTATTATATTCTTATTTAATTCAAAATATAATTAATATATTATATATTTTATATAATACAAATTAAATTATATACAATATAATTAGATTTATAAATATATATAATAGTATATATAGGTTATATTATTATTATTATTATTATTATTATTATTATATATTATATTCTAGAATACAAAATATTAAATATAAGTATGAAATTATTATAATGAATAATTAATATGTGTCTATATAGATCAAAATAAATTAATTTATTAAAAAACGCATAGTTTAATTGATCTTTGGATAGGCTAAGAAAAAGAAAACTATATGTATGTTAATATAAAATAAAATTGATAATGTAATAATAGTAATAGTAATAATATATAAACAATATCATTTTAATAATGATCTACCGATTAACCTCATGTACTACACAAATGTATGTAGAAAATAAACCACATTTTTTCCTAATTGATCTTCCACACCTCTTTGGCGTACCCATTGCACACCAAGGTGTGATTGCTAGTTCTATAAATTTGTGAGTTTTCCAATCAACAAAAGTATTGCCATTTATTTTGTCATGTAATGTGTTTTAGGTTAGTATTTATTTTATCATGTAATGTGTTTTATTTTGTTATGTAATGTGTTTTAGGTTAGTATTTATTTTGTCAACTGTAATGTGTTTTAGGTTCATATTTATTTTGTCATGTAAGGTTAGTATTTATTATTAGTTAGGTATATTATATTTTACAAATGTTGGTTTTCATCATTTTCATGTTGTGGGATGTTGGTGCTTATTATATTAAACGATTTTATTTGTGGCATTTTCATATGTGAGTTCATGATTAAAATTTCATAGTCTTTGTGAGTTTTTAGATTTATGGGTTTGTATTTTTTATTTGTGGAAAATTCATATCTAAGTTTTCCCTTGGTCAATATCTATATTTGAATTTGGATTTTTTTTGCTTGTGTGAATTTTATATCTTCATATTTATGGTCCCCATTTGTTGTGGGTACCTGTATCTTAATAGGACACTACTTTTCATGTTTGTAGTTTGTCCAATATGGATTACTCTACATAATTGTAATGGCTTCTCTTGCAATAGATGAGATACTAATTTAGTATTTTTTGTTATGAAATGTAACAAAGTTTCCTTTTTTCCATGGCTTGTTGTGTTAAACATTAGGGTTCTCCTTGTTAGTACACTAATTGTAAGTGTATCAATATTTAGCATTTGGGATTTCATTTGGATGCATTGAGAAAAATTTGGAAAGGTGTTTTACTTGCTAGCATAATTTGTACACAAGTATAGTGGTGAATATAATAGAATGACTTGCATGTAGGTAGCATTCAAGAAACTATGGAAGCTTGTAGGATATTTGTAACTTCTTTAATTATGTGGTAAAATATTGAGCACATCACTACAATGTGGGTGTGCAAGTGATAATAAGTACACTAGTGTGTGGAGTGGGTCACAATAGTTACTTCTATGGAGGTTCCTTTTTCTGATGCCAAATTTACATGTGAGAATAAGCATGTTTCAAGGTGTAAGCATATTAAGGGTGTGGTATTTTGAGATTGGAAGTAAGGAGTGGGAGAGGAATCTAGTAAAACTAGTTTGAAAGAGTCAAGCATCACATGTGAGAAAGGTTGCTTGTATTGTATTAGTGTTTATATCTACAAAAAAAGCTTGTTACTATATTTTTTATTGAAACCTTAAAACATTTGCCAAAATTTTAATTTAATCCCTTTCAACACCTTTTAAAATCTACTTCCCCTATTGGTTTTGATGTGGGTCACATAGGAAAAGAATTTTTTATTAATTATTAACCAATTAGCCTCTAGTCATGTATGGGGATCATAGTGTGATTTTTAACCACCAAATCACTTAGATTACCTCCAAAGGTCTAACCCCCTTTTTGAGGAGCCTCAATTTTCTAGAGCATAAATTATGCAAGAAAAGGCCCTTTTATCATTTTTCAAACTAATAATTATTTTGAGCTCTTTATAGTGGTGTGACAAGAATTTAGTCTTATAGTTATTAAATGCAGATTTTTAGTTGTTCTTTCCAATTCACATTTTCATGATTTGAGATCTCATTTCTTGCAATATTGAATTCTATATGTTATCACTCAAAGTTGCATCTCCATATTCTTAGAGAGCGGACCAATTCTAAAGGGTAGGAAAATATGTCATCTTGAGGAAAGGACCGAAACTCATCAACATAATGTCAACAACTATGGGCCAATGCATGATAGTGGACAATCTCTTCTTTTGTTTCTTCTCAAAGATCTTCTAGGAAAAGGGGTTTTTCCTTGAGGTCCTTAGACATGACACATAAAGAAAGATACTAATTATATCTAGGTCACTGATAGACAAATCTAATGTATTATGAACATGAAAATTTTCACCAAGATCATGTCAATAGTAGTTTTTATAACTACACCTTATAGACCTCAAAAAAGTAGGTTCAACAATAATTTTGCATTCACACCAAAATATGAGTAGATTGTTACATTCTCACATGTGAACCCCCTTATGCTTTGCATACACATGTACAAGCTAGATGAATGCCAATATGATTATCTAAATATTATCATTTTTAACTTCCCATGAATTATACCACTAAACCATGAGGACATCTAGTAGTTAATATACTCATATACTAAATAAGAGATGTGTTTAATTTAAATATTTTGAAGTGTGCTAGTATTTAACCACCAAGACTAATGCCTACTCCATTAGGCAACTAAGTCAAGGCTTATAAGGAGGAGGATGCATACATGTATACAAATTAGGGAACTAAATTTGTATATTCATAAAAACTAAAATATTAAAGGAATCTATAGCCAAATATACTTCAATTATCTATCGCAGATCTATATTACTCCACATGCAACAAAAAGAGACCACTATTGTATACCCTCAAATTGGAACAAAAAAAGGAAACTGAAGAAAATCTAAGATCCCTATTCCAAGTTAAATAATGTGTCAAATAGAGAAAAAATGTAAATATAAAATTAATTAAGTAAAAAATTACAAAATAAAAAAATTAGATGTGTTTATTATGCTCTTGGATTAGATGTAGGTTACTCTTTTCCTTAGTGCTATGTACCTATAGATTAATCATTCATGCATGTCTAGAAAGATGAAGGATGAGGGTTGATTTATAGATTTTTGGGTGAGGATTTGATCTTGAACAAAAGATAAAGATAGAATGAGAGGATTGGAGAATCCTGTAAGGCCCCGCCATGCAACCCCAAAGGAAGTTGCAATTAACTACTCAAACGTACTTTCTTTTTTTTTAGCACAATTAACATGCAAGTTCACTACCCATTGCCAACAACCTCTAGGGTTACGAGACTGAGTTCACTTAAAACCCAAAAAAGAAACATGAAATGAAAACCATAAAATTTAATTACTTAACAAATTAAGTACACATACATTCCATACATGATAAATTACATTCAAGCATAAGAAATACCACTTGATTTTAAATAACAATAATTTACAATACGATTACAACTCTCATTCCCCGAATGAGGTAAATCCAATAAACATGATTACATACTACATATTCCACCTCGATAACAAATGAGGGGTAATAAATACAATATCAACTGAAATGAATAAATCATGAAAAGAAACTTGATCCCACAAGCTCTCCAACTGGAAATCTCGTCCACACGAACAAGAAGAAAACCCAACGGATTAAGGTGCACGTTCCACCCAACCATGTGATACCCGAAGGCTCACCCCCCGTGCTAGGAGATAGTAACAAGGATTCCTATACAAGACCATCAACCTCTAGACACAGGCTAACTCACACTGACACAACCAATCACATGAACCATACAACCATAAGATTAACACAAGTACAACTCTAACATCACTGACATAAGTCACATTGCTTCCAGAAATAAAAGAGATCAGGTATGATAAGAAGACCATACACATAAAACCAAATACCAACTGTTGTCGTAGAAAGAGTGTCATCACATAGCTCGACATGGGATATCCTCTCGGAATCTTCATAGGCTCTGGCCCCCACTATGGGTTATCCTAGTGGCCTCAATCGAATCTCGGCACCCATACTCACTCATGTGAAATCAAATACCTCTCATAAAGACAAGATAGATGACTTTGCCATTCTAGGCCTTCCCACTCATTCCAAGCCTATACTAGCACTTGTGTCTATGAGTGAGGCTAAATTATCTTGATTAGTGTGAAATACTACGCAAACTTCTAAGCATATTATTTTAGTTATCACTTGATTAAACCACCTCTGAAGGTTGTCTAGTTTACCTCATTGGGCTCTGACGCCTAATATAAGCCACTCTTCTACTTGACAACATACCAAACAAAACCAATCACCAAGGGAGCCAAAGTGCATACCAACAAGATTAGAACCACTCCAACTCTAGGAGGAACACATAATGAAAAACTCACTCCAAACACTGGAGGCAACAAAAGTCAAACCCATCTCCAAACACTAGAGGCAACAAAACACATAATCCACTCCTTCCAAAGGAGACACAAACCACATAAGCCACTCCTAATACAAAGGAGGTACAAACCAACCCCATTCGTGATAACAGGTAAAACATCAGGATACAACAATACACACTACCCAAGGCAATACAAAGGTTGACTAACATAATACAACAACCCCACAAAGCTAAACCCCTTCTGGAAGACTTAACAACCCTTCTAATCAAATTCCCCAAAGCGAAGACAGAAGAAGGGTACATTCAAGAAGGAAAATCAAACAGGAGTTAAATATATATTTGGATTTCGTAAATCCATTTCCTTTAATAACATTCAGCAATTTATTGCCTTAATAAAACTGATTTAATAATGTCTCTTTTAGAAAAAAGATGAAATTTAAACCAAATATTTAATTCCCTAATTGCTTTTAAATAATAATAAAATAAACATTTACTTCTTTGATTTAAAACATATTGATCATTTTAAAATAACTATTTCTCCTTTGTAAAATAAATCATTTTGAAATCAATTAATCTCGCTATTAAACACCTTATATTTAAATCCAATATTTGTCCTTTTAAATATACTATTTTAAAATAAAATCAATAGTTTAACTATGAACACAATATTTTAAATTCCCCAATTACACATTTCATGAAAATAACTAATCTTAAATTGTACTTTCGTTTACAACCAAAATAATATTTAAACTATCATAACATCGTTTTCTTACAAATTTTCATTTCATTTAAAACGGATAATTATTGCATTTAAAATCATTCCCTTATTAACTAATTACTTGATCATTTGATAAGCAATTAAAAATTTAAATCTAAGGGTCTACTTTAGTTTCCCAAAGATATTTAAATATAAAAACAAAACCCATTTCCCCATTTAAATCATTTCATTATAAAATAAATGTTTTCATCCATTATAATAAAATTAATCTTAAGATCATTACATTTAAACATAAATATATATTAAACATATATATAATTATATACCTAATGTATATACATACATACATATATATATATATAATATATATATTTATAAAAATCCATCTAAAAACCCAAATCATTTAAAAACCATTTAATAATAACCAATTTTTTTTTTACATATAAAATAAAATATAATATAATATATAATATATTATATTTATAATAAATAATTATTATTATGTTATATATATAATATAATATATATATATTATAGATACAATAAATAAATATTATATTATATATATATATAAAAACATTTATAAAATAAAGCCCCCTTTAGGCACACAGTCTCTTTTCATCAAGCGTATGTGTCTGTGCTACACATAGCTCCTGCCTCCCCATATATGCTGCTCAGGAAGCCATACCGCCTCCCCTTAGGGGCTAAATGTGTTTCACTTCACACCTCTCCTGAGGTCAAGAATGGGTTAGCTTCCCCTACCTCCCCCACATACAAAAAAAAATTAATTTTATATTATTTTCCTTTCAAAAACTCATTTTTTTAACTAAACACAGAGCACATTCAATCCTTTGTTCTAGTAATTTCTAGAACATGATTTTTGTGCCAAAATTTTAACAAGAACAAAGTTTTCCAAAGAAATAAAATAGACCCAATAATGAATGAAAGAAATATATGTATATCCATAGAGATATATACTGAATATGTACCTAAGATCTCCATTTTACAGCCAAATTGGACAAATTTTCAATAAAATTAATTTTCAACATGATTTCCTGATTTCTATTTCAAATTTGATATGAACCATTTCAACTCCCAAACAGAGGTTTTCTAATTTCATTTTGTTCCTTTTCAAATTTTCTATTGTTAAACTTGAAGTTTCTGTTGAAAGTTTTGTTTTTCTACAAACAATCTAAATTTCTTCAAGATTTCAACAGGGTTTTCAAAAATGTTTGCAACAAGTTTTCAAAACTGAAAACCAGATTTTCAAAACAATAAAAGAAAACAAGAAAAACTTGTTTGAAGCTTGAAGGAGAATCTGGTGTTGAGTTGCAATCCCAATTCTTCCAAAACCTTTTCAAATCTTCACTCCAATCCCAAGTGCATCCACAACAAGAGAAAATCCTTTCTTTCTTCCTCACAACCAAATTTTCAAGAATGAAATCCCCCCTCCATTTTTCCCAAATTTGGTCAATAAACCCAAAATTATCCAAGATATTTTTTCCAAGATATTTTCTTCTTCCAATTATAAATATCTTTCAACATTATAGATATTTTCATGCATTTTCAAAATATTTGCATTTTAATACTTTAAAACACAATTTAAATTTCAAATAGATTTAAATCATTTACTTTATTATAAAATTCCTATTTCAAAATGAATTTAAAGCTTTTAATATTTCTTTTCAAAAAGAATTTAAACTTTTAAAATTTTCTTTTCAAAAGAATTTAACACTTTTAATTCCAAAAAAATGGATAACTTAATTCATTTCAACACAGTTAATTTAATTAATCGATAAAATAAATCTAATCCAATATTAGATCATTTTATTAATTAAATTAAAATTAATTAAATTAAATAAATTTCTAGCATTGCACCGTGATCAATTTAATAAAATCTTAAATACATAAAGCCATTTATTTACCTTTTTTCTTTTAACCGCAATTTAAATGGAAAACAAGGAGAGATGAACAACAAAGAAGTGTAACTTAACCCTACTAAATCTAATGACACACTATGA
>VDFB02212818.1:0-14830 GCA_007258455.2 Sequoia sempervirens | reverse complement strand
TTTATTTTCCATTGCAACAATGGATCCTTGTGGATTTTTCCTCATACATGTGTGCCTTGATGCACACCCTTTTTTTGTTTCTTGTACATCTTTTTGGACCTGATGTTGGGTCTACATTCTTGTGCACACTTTGGTGCTCAATTTCAATTGATCTACCAATTCCACTTCCTTGTTAGCATTAGGGGGGACTGTCATAGTGTTATGCTTCCTTGGTTTTAGTGGAGCAGCGAAGGAACCTCAGTGGATCCAAATGGACTTCAGAACATTTTGGGGGGTCATATAGACCTACTCTTTTTATCTCCCCTATAGGGGAATTGTTTTAGTGGATCATATTTTGTGAGATTCTAGTACTTATGTAGAGTACCGTGATGCACATTTTAGTAGTGTACCATAGGTCACTCATGCATTTTTTGATCATAATCCATAATCATAGTATTATCTGTTGGCCCCACAGTTGCCATTACACCAAAAGGTTGACCTATTAATGCCTGATACAACTACTAGAGTTAACAGATCCACAAGACAAAGTTAGTCCATGTGACAAATCTCAAGGTGAGCGCTGCCCATCTACCAACAATCTCCCCCTTAGTGTTACTCAAGGGGATTCAAACTCGACACCTTTGGTTCTAATACCAATTGTTGGACCCACGATTGTCATTGCACCAAAAGGTCAACTTGTTAATGCCTGATACAACTGCTAGAGTTAATGGATCCATGGGAGGTGGTTAGTCCATGCCACAAATCCCGAGGGGAGTCTAACCATCTTCCAACATTATCTCCATCTTCAATTTTTACAAAGTTTGATTGCCTTTGTCGCATATGTGTATTCATGGTTGAGTAGTGTTTTATATGTTCACTCATGTAATTTTTTGTATTTATTATCTTGATCTATATTTTTTGGAGGTTCATTGATTCCAACAAACACCAGTTCATCTTTGATAGAGTTTACAACTTTGACATGCTTCAAAAGATCTTCATCACCATGTTCATATCTTCATGGGACATCTTTTCAAGAGGTCTTATCCTTCTCTTTCTCTCTTTTGAAGAGGACTTTTGTTCCCATTGAGTTTTCTCTTTTTTCTCCGTTTATGATAAATCATTATTGTACATGAGTTCCTTATCAAGCCTTGTTGCTATGACTCATATTTTTAGTGTTTAGCTTACTCTCTAAGTATTGCTTAAGGGTGGTGTTACTGTGAAAAGAGATATTATCAAACTAGTTAGCTTTTAGCCCATTTTGTAGAGTCTTATTCAAACTACACATAAGCACACTTGGAGGTTATCTATACTTTTGTCTCACCTCATGTAGACTCACCAAGTGTCTCAACACTTGTCCATAAAGTCCTACACTTGTTTCATACTTGGAGGGGTAGATAGAGTTTGAATCCTACATTCTCACCTCTTCATCCTTGGCTTTATAAGAAAGAATCATTTGTACATTTTATAGCACATCACATGCTTATAACATTTTCTCATTTTGCATATGCTCATTTGTGGATTATTTTGAGTTTGCAAGCGGATCTTGGCTGCTCCAACAAGGTATTAGAGCAAGCTTGCAGCTCCAATCCCCTTCTCTCTTGAATTTGTGAGGGTCATGAGCATCAAGTTTCAAACAGTGCATTATGGAACAAAACCAACATCATTGTTGCACTTAAGAGAGCCGAGATACAACTTTTGATATATAACACAAGTATTTGGAGAATTTTGTTTTTTTGTTTTTTTGGGCCCAACCATGGGGGTTGTATGGAGATCCATACAACTTGTATGGATTCATATAGCCATAATGTACAACATATAGTTTTGCATCATCCTAGCAATCTATGCCAATCATCTTTATCTTCGTGTTGTCTTGGCCTTTGTGCAATACTTTTTTATATTTTTGTTTTTTAGTATTTTTAATCATTAAACAATCCTTTTTTTGGTTGTTGGCACAACTGCAGGCATTAGGGAATATTTTTTTATTTATGAGAATATTCCATCAACATGACATCATCATTTTCTTCGGCAAGTTTTCCCCTTCACTATTGGCCTATTTTGATTTTTTGATCAACTTCAGGAGCCTCATTCTCGAGCATACAAACTCTTTTTAACTAATTTTCTTTTTTATTCTACATATCTTTTTGTCCTCTATCTACTGGTATAATATTTTTTTTTAGTATGATGTACGAAGTTTTTTAAAAAATTAGATTCTAAGAGGACACCCTATATAGTTCTTGTTTTTGGAACTTTAGAGGACTTGTTTAGGCTCATACAAATTCCTTTTTGGGTCCATTTTTTTGAACTTGCATAATTTTTTGAGCTCTACGTAGTGGTGATGTTAATTTTTTATGATTGTATTCCAAAATTTTAAATTCCGATTATGTCTCTTTTGAGGTTTGGTACATACAATCCACTGAGAATCTATAATGCACTAAAATAAAGTGCCATGTCATTGTATTATTTCAGGGGGGGTCATGCTCTAACTAATTTGGGTTTTCATTTTTTGTCTTTGTCAATTTTTTGAGGTTTAAAAAACATACTTGATATATGTCTTCATTTTCCACCTCATGACATAAACTTGTAAGAACTAAGAAAAAAAAGGGTCTATAAATGCACTCATATAAAGTACCAAAAAAATGAATGCGTTCCTTAGGGAGGGAATTTTGTACTTACATTGAATTATAAAGTGTAATGGGGCGTTGTGTAGTGCCTTGATTTTCCATCACAGTAATAGATCCTCATGATTCTCACCTCATGTGTGTGTGCCTTAATGCATACTTTTTTTTGTTTCTTGTACATTTTTTGGACTTAATGTTGGGTCTACATTTTTGTGCCCAATTTTAGTTGATTCACCAATTCCACTTCCCTGTCAACATTAAGTGGGGAATTATCACAGTGTTATGCTAATGCTTCCTTGATTTCAGTGGAGTAGTGTAGGAACCTTAGTGGAGCCAAATTAACTTCACAACATTTTGGGGGGTCATACAGGCCTACTCTTTTTATCTCTCCTATGAGGGGATTATTTTAGTGGATCACATTGTGTGAGATTCTAGTACTTATGTTGAGCACCATGATGCATATTTTAGTAGTGTACCACATGTCAGTCATGCATTTGTTGATCACACTTCATTATCATAGAACTATATGCATCTTCAACTTCATAAAGTTTATATTTCCTTTGTGCCATCTGTGTATTCATGGTTGAGTAGTTTACTATATGTTCACTCATGTAATGTTTTGTATCTCTTACCTTGATCTATATTTTTTGGAGGTTCATTGATTCCAACTGACACCAATGTATCTTCGAAAAATTTTACAACTTTTACATACTTCAAGAGTTTTTCATCATCATATTCCTATCTTCATGGCATATCTTTTCAAGAGGTCTTATCCTTCTCTTTCTCTCTTTTGGAGAGGATTTTTTCCCCATTGGGGTTTCTCTTTTTTCTTCATTTGTGAGAGAATTATTGTACACGAGTTCCTTATCAAGCCTTGTTGCTAAGACTCATATTTTTAGTGTTGAGATTACTCCCTAAATATCACTTAAGGGGGTTAGTGTGAAAAGAGATATTATCAAACTATTTAGTTTTCAACTTACTTAGTAGAGTCCTATTTGCACTACACTTAAGCTCATTTAGAGGTTATCTAGACTTCTATCTCACCTCATGTAGACTCACCAAATGTCTCAACACTTGTCCGTAGAGTCCTACACTTGTTTCATAGTTGGAGGGATAGTTAGAGTTTGAATAGACTACCTTCTCACCTCTATTAGATTATTGCCAATAATGTCAAAGCAAGATTGTTGCAAATCTTGACATTGATGTCGAAACGAATAAACAAGATGGTTGAATGTGATCATTAATATCAAATACATATAAGCAAGATTGTGTCAAAGATGTGTGATCTATAAAGACCAAAGGCCACTAATCACTAAACAAAATCAAGAGACTAAGAATACATGCCAAAAAGAAATAAATGATAAATGAAATCAAGAGACCAAGAAGACATAGGAGAGAGAAATAAATATTATGTGGCATGATAATGGCAGTCAATAGAGTCGAGTGCCATAGGGTTGTAGCACCAAAGGAAGGAAGTCCATTTGTCTAAGTTTGTATGTTTATATAAAGAGGAAAATTCCGTGGAACAATGTCAAGTAATAAAGATTTATGATAGTGGAATTGGTGGATTTGACTTGGAAAGATTGAATATGAAGTTTGTATAGAAAATTCAAGTGAATATCATGATGATCACAACCATAGATAATGAGCCAACTTTTGAAGTATTGAGGTGACTGATTCTCATAAAGATGACCGACCACCATAAGAAATCGTCCAATGTAAATATATTACAAAAACCAAAGAAAAATGTAATTAATTTTTAATCACATATATAAAGAGCATCAATCATGTTTAATGGGAGAGCAACATTTAATGAGTTGAGAGGTAGCGATTATCTTATAAAAGAAACAATCTGTTTAAAGCAATGATTTCCTTTTAGAAGGCAATGAATGAGAATTATGGAAAAGATAAGAAGATGATAGTAATAGATATAAATGCCGTTCTGAAATGTGAGGCCTACCCCTATGATACACCTAGTATTTAGACTATTTTGAGTTGTGGTTATTGATTATGCTTAGAGATACTCTTGATGACATGATACTTAGACATTTGAGTTCTTATGATAATTTGACTATGGTATTTAGACATTTGAGTTCTTATGATGATTTGATTATGATGCTACATGCTTAGTTAGATGACTATGATGGTTGACCTAAATTTATGCTAATTACTGTGGTTGTTCAATTTGAATTTTGAAA
The DNA here is from genome assembly GCA_007258455.2 of Sequoia sempervirens. Classification (NCBI taxonomy): domain Eukaryota; kingdom Viridiplantae; phylum Streptophyta; class Pinopsida; order Cupressales; family Cupressaceae; genus Sequoia; species Sequoia sempervirens. The sequence goes on along the minus strand of VDFB02212818.1, from coordinate 10,035 downwards.
TGATGAACAAATGAAACATGTGTTGTGAATAAACCATGTTATAATTTGATGAAATTGAAAATTAAGGTAAAAAGAACTGGATATGATAGGTGAGTAGTGATTTTTCCAGTTATGATATGAGATATATATGTTATATGAAATTGTAAAACTGGTATATATGAAATGGTAGCACTTCAATTGTTTTGATATATGATTTATTTCGGTGGAAACTTGTGTATATGAAATAGTGATTCAATTTTATGATTTATTTGGATGAAAACTTGTGTATATGAAGTGGTGATTCGATTGTTTTGATACATGATTTATTGGAAGGATTAACGTATGCATTGAGAGTACAGGTACACTTTCCATGGCCAATGGAAATTGGAGGTGACCTTTGGGAACCCTTAGTGAATTTATCAGTGAAGCCGAACTGTAGTCCATATGAAGGGACTATAGTTCCATTATGTAATGTATTTTTTTGTGATGTTATTTGTAAATGTTTGTAAATTGGTTTTAATTTCCATGTCAATCCATTTAAGTGGTGAGTTGTCCACCCAAGTAGACAAACTCGGATTTAACCTTTAGGACACTTTTTGAGAGTTGAAAAGTTAAGTTTTTTAAATGTTTTTTATGGATTTAAGGTCCCTAGGTCAAGTACCTATGGGTTAGGTACATTTTTAGCTTAAAATTTTGAGTCAATTGCATGATTGAGCACCTTTTTTGAGGCCTTAAAGATGTTTGACGAAAATAAGGTTTTGAGAAGTGGGATGGTGACTAGTCCCTTTCCATTCCCATTTCTCCAAGTTGTCTTGGGAGTCTTCCAAGTCCTCACACATAGATGAGTGTGCTTGGGAGGGTGAATGGGTGAGTGACAAGTGTCACTTTCCCATTCAAAAGAAATTCAAATTTGAATTCTATAAGAAAACTAAGAACAAGGGTTTTGGGGGTCTCTTTGGTATTCTTGTTTTTTCTTGAGTTGTGATTTTTCTTGGGGAGCTCTTGGTTTTGGGTTGGGGAGATTGAAGCAAAAGCTTGGAAGAAAGACCATTTAAGACCATTTCATCAAAGTTATTTCTGCAAAAAAGTTATTTCTTTCAAGTTCCATGTAAGACCATTTGCTAAGCTAGAGTGGACAAGATTAAAAGTATTATTCTAGGAAATGTAAAATGACAAGATATGAATCTTTTTCTTGTGTGTGAAGTATGTTTAAAAGTTGTGCATGGCATTCAAGTTGTAACCATTATGTTCAAAAATATGGCTTCATGAATATCATAACAAAAAAAGAAAAAATTGAAGTCTCTATTTTCTTTTACTTCTGTAGAAAATACTTTATGTGGTTCAAGGAAAGACTATATGAACCTCTGTGACAATACAATATTTTTTTGTATTCTTGAGAAACCCCCTCTGAAATCTGTGTAAACTATTATTTGACATACATTGAATTTTGGTGTATGCATAGGTTGAAATGATATCATTGTCTGATAAAAATTTCATTTATTGATATCATATACTACTATGTTGATAAAAGAAAGGACTAAAGTAGTCTCTTACATTATATATGAGAAAACTTCATTGATTTAGTAGATTTATAGGAATACATTGCTGATTAAGTTCAGAAAAGAAGTAGGGAGGTGCCTATTTACAATGAATAACGAAAGCCTCTATTTTCCCTAAATGTTCTTTTGTGAGATATTGTATTTTGGCCCTCGGTAGAATACAACCATAACCTTGCACAAAGTTAGATGCAAAAAAAATGGTTTATCAATATATGAGTTGTGAATCAACATAGGTTAATGTTCCAATGTAACAGAAGAAAAAAAAGAGTAATAGAAAAAGGAGAATGGGGGATTAAATTTAAATTAAATTATTATATATTATTGCAAACCTCATAATGAGCCGACCCTCGTGCAGGTGTCGCAACTCAGAGGGAGGCTGTGACCTACTCTAACAGATCCACCACCTCTTCTCCTCATCTCCTTGCCAATGCGTCTAGGTGGTTGAAATCGATGCATACCTGTGGTCTTTGAGAAAATAGACTGCCTCCAGCGAAATTTAACAAAAAAATTAGGCCAGCCACACAAGAACTCACGGTGAGTGGGCCCCCACGCCTCTTATCTCCACCTGTGAGTCGTGCTCTCAGGGCTTGATGCTCACCATCGCCCCACATTCAAGCCTCTGTAAATGAAAATTACAAGAAAAATAAATGAATGAAACAAACAAAAGAAAAAGAAATCCAGCATTGAATCTACAGTTTGTTGACCAAAGAGACGATGTTCAACATTGGGAAGTATATGACGAACAAAAAAAAGAAAGAAAAAACATAATAGGGTAACCTTAAGGTGAGTTCGAAGAATAAGCGGCAGCATGAGGTTTACAATTTATCTTTGATGTAGCCTTTCCACCAGTATGTGTTGAAATGGGCCCCAAATAAAAGAATAGATTTATTATTAATCACTTCCCCTACAATATTCAGGCGAGTAGTATTGCATGGTCCCAGAATCTAATGGGCACATAATAGTTGTTAACAATGCATCACACTATTGTATCGTGGGGATTCCATAGGTTTGGATAAAATGATGGATCCTCCATTGGGGCATATATTAAAAATAAATTAAAATGATTTAAAAAATATGCACATATATATATATATATATATAGACAAATCAAACAAGTTTAAAATATAATGTGGTTTTAAGGTTTTCTTATTTCACCTTGTGCACCCTAGCCTATCACTATTGATCTTAGCTTTGGATATGAACTGTAGGATTAAATAGCAAATCATGTGATTCATGCTTAAATGATATTAGTTGTCTAAGGCGTTGCTAATTAAACTATGTTGAAACCTTACGTTTAATTTATCTCCATCTGCTACGTTAGTGTTCACTTTATTCCTTATAAGTGATGTCTATTATTTATATCACCTTACATCCCATGTTTAGTTACTTTTTAAAAATAAAAACAAGAGAATGTATTCCCATTCCTTTAGGAAAGATTCTTTTAATTTAAATAAGAAAATAAGGAGGGATATTAAACACCTAATATTAGGGGTTCTTAAAAAAAAAAGTAGTACTTATATTATTTCTTTCACCCCTTTATATCATTATCTGATAAAAATTTCATTTATTGATGTCATATACTACTATGTTGATAAAAGAAAGGACTAAAGTAGTCTCTTGCATTATATATGAGAAAACTTCATTGATTTAGTAGATTTATAGGAATACATTGTTGATTAAGTTCATAAATGAAGTAGGGAGGTGCCTATTTACAATGAATAATGAAAGCCTCTATTTTCCCTAAATGTTCTTTTGTGAGATATTGTATTTTGGCCCTCGGTAGAATACAACTATAACCTTGCACAAAGTTAGATGCAAAAAAAAATGGTTTATCAGTATATGAGTTGTGAATCAACATAGGTTAATGTTCCAATGTCATAGAAAAAAAAAAAAGAGTAATAGAAAAAGGAGAATGGGGGATTAAATTTAAATTAAATTATTATATATTATTGCAAACCTCATAATGAGCCGACCCTCGTGCAGGTGTCGCAGCTCAGAGGGAGGCTGTGACCTACTCTAACAGATCCACTGCCTCTTCTCCTCATCTCCTTGCCAATGCGTCTAGGTGGTTGAAATCGATGCATACCTGTGGTCTTTGAGAAAATAGACTACCTCTTGAAAATTTAACAAAAAAAAGAAAAAACTGAAGTAACCACACAAACCTCCGGTGGTCGACCCCACGCCTCCTCTCCACTAGCATGAGTCGGAACTCTCGAGGAAACGTGCTCACCATCACCCCACATTCAAGCCTCTGTAAATGAAAATATGAAAAATAAATAGATAGAACAAACAAAAGAAGAAATCAACATTGAATTTGCGGTTTGTTGAGCAAAGAGGCGATGTTAGGCATTAGAATCTACTTAATGAATAAAAAGAAGAAAAAACACAGTAGGGTAACCTTAAGGTGAGTTGGGAAATAGCGTAGCAATTAGGGTTTTTTTAATTTATCTTTGATATAGCCTTTCACCAACGCGTATTCGAAATGGAGCCCAAATAAAATGATTTCAGCCATATAATCACTTCTAATATTCATGGGCGAGTAATGTGCGTGGGTCCCCATAATCTAATGGGGCACATAATAGTTGTTGCTTTAAATGCATACTGCTATTTAGCCCATCGTAGAAGATTCCATGGAAGTTTGGATAAAATGAATTAGATCCTCCACTAAGGCATATGTTAAAAATAAATCGAATGATTTACTCTTATATATATATATATATATATATATATATATATATATATATATATATAGACAAATCAAACAAGTTTAAAATATAATATGGTTTTAAGGTTTTCTTATTTCACCTTGTGCACCCTAGCCTATTGCTATTGATCTTAGCTTTGGATATGAACTGGAGGATTAAATAGCAAATCACATGATTCATGTTTAAATGATATTAGTTATGTCTAAGACGTTGCTAATTAAATTATGTTGAAAACTTACCTTTAATTTATCTCCATCTGCTACGTTAGTGTTCACTTTATTCCTTATAAGTGATGTCTATTATTTAAATCACCTTACATCCCATGTTTAGTTACTTTTTAAAAATAAAAACAAGGGAATGTATTCCCATTCCTTTAGGAAAGATTCTTTTAATTTAAATAAGAAAATAAGGAGGGATATTAAACACCTAATATTAGGGGTTCTTAAAAAAAGAGTAATATTATTTCTTTCACCCTTTTAAGGATATTACAAATTAGTAATATGTAAATGTAAGGAAATTTTAAATGTATTTATTTGTATTTAATCTTTAAATTTTTAAGTTTACTCCTAGAGTATATATATATATATATATATATATAATTAAATTAATAATAATTTAACAGAGGATAATAATAAATTAATTAAAAATGGGAATTTAATAATTAGCACGTCGTTTATGAATATTTAAATTATTTTGAAATGTTCTATATGGCCTTCAACAATATTGTCAAGATGGCTAAATAGGGTAGGGAAAACAAGTAAATAATGTTTGGCTAATTGATCTTTAGGGTTTCTAGTAAATCAAATGGATAATATAATTTATATACTTTCCATGTGGGAGCCCATACCATGGAGGTCTAACAAGGACAATAACTATTTTTGAAACGTGAGCATCAACTTTTGGTTGGTAGTTAAGAGTCTTGTAAGCCCTATGTTTGGAGTCAATCCAAAATCATTTTCATTTCCTTACCCCCCCCTCGAGTGACGTGTCAATGATGATGTTGCACAGGCAACGTCACCCAATGCGCATTGCATATACCGTGCACATGCATGGTTGTTAAATGTTAGTATAATGAATTATTGTTCAAAAAAATAAAATAAAAAATTGTTAGTTGCATTTTTTCCCTAGTGTAAATTATGGGCATTACATGAAAGAAGAGTTTATAGTAATTTTGTGTGAATAATTCATGCAAAGATATAAGAAAAAATTATGTAGAAATAGAAGAGGGTTTATGGCAGATCTATAGATAAGATTATAAGTAGATTTGTAGAGAAGAACTTGTTGATTTGAATGTGATTATTCATTATCCATTTAAGAGAACATTCACAAGAAGATAATGATCTTGTTGCATAGACGATTGGTGCCTTAACAAGAGATTAGTGTCTCTTACTAGGTTGGTGCTCAGTTGTGGGGATTGGTGTCTATAGTGGGTTGGTGCCTGTAAATTCTACAAGTGGGGATTGGTGTCTCCAATGGGTTGATGGTTACAAATTGTATAAGAGGGGATTGTAGAAGTTGAAAAACCAACTTCACAGTCCCCAAGAATCACCTGCAAGTAATCACCTATCGCATGCAACATATATTTAGAACAAAAAAGAAAAGATGTTCTATAAACCCTTAGAGCAAATTTGAACAAGCAAAAATCAGAATAATGATTATTGATAGTAAATGTTTTACAAATAATACAAAAGCCTTAAAAAAGGCAATCATGCACAACCCTAATCTTATCTTGAGCAAAAAGACATCTCAACAAGATAAGGATAATAATTAACCTAGGAAATAAAATATGCCTAAGTAAACTTATGATAAAGTGTAATTAAATAATTAATTTCACCAACAGGGATTGGTGTCTCCTATAGGTTGATGCCTATGAAAATTATAAGAGTTTTATATAAACAATATTTTTCCATGTTTTTATCTTGTAAGAGTTTCCACATAAATCATGTGTTCTTATTATTGATATTGTGCAAAATTGATGTTATTGTGATTGCTAAGTTGAAAAAATAAAATATTGTATTTTTTGCATATGATTACTTGTGGATTGTTTTAAGTTTGCAAGTAGATCTTGGTTGCTCCAACATTTCTATTGAAACTAAACCTATTACACAAATTCTCTTTGTTTCTTCATCAATGCTCAAATATTATTTTTTCCCTATTAATTTATGAAATATTTTAATAATGTCAAGTTGAATGAGAGCATTTCTTCATATAGTAGTTGTTTTGAGATAGGGTTTTTAGGAAGGTGTCCACTTTACTGTTAATAGATGTACATAGTCTATTTATAGTTGTGCCCACTTTATTCATTGGGTCTATTCTTGGGTATGTATTCTATTGTGCATGGTTTAGCTTCATTCTAGGGTTTTAGGTTGGTTTTTGTAATGATAGATTAGGTTGGTGTTGGTCATAGCTAATAGCCTTTTTGTATTCTAATCATATATAGAGTTTGACTATAGCTTTTGTACTTGATATATTATATTAACATAATGAGTGTGGGACCTATCCATGATTTGTCATTTTTAATTTGATTCAATATATTAAATTATTTTATATTGTAGATATTATATTTAATTTCATATAATTTATTTTTAAAATTTGTGATTAATTTGTAAGTGTTAATAATTAATAAAATAATGTGATCATTATAATCAATAACAATTTTAAAAGTATGCAATAAATAATATACTATAAATTTTAATTAAAAATATTAAAAATTTCAAAAAGATTACTAATAAAGCTATTAAAAAGTTATAACTAGTAAAAGAGGTATTTATAAGTATTATTTTGAATTTTGTGATAACACCAAATATTATAGAAAACAATAAATATAATAGTGAATAGTTTTTAAATTATTTAGTAAAAAACATAAAAATATAAATATAAATACATGTGAAATTTAAAATTAATTATTATAATTAAGATCTATGATTCTTATAATAAACAATTATATATATACATATATACATATACAAATATATGTACATACATATATATGTATATACATACATATGTATGTATGTATGTATATATGCATGTATATATATACATACATGTGTGTGTGTGTATTAAGACTTTTTTGGTTAGTAAACTTGGATTAGCTACTTAGCAACTGTAAAACATATTCAAAGTGCTATATTTTGGTAATTTGTGGTTAGATCTAATAATTCTTTTAGGTTTACCCTTATGATTTCGATATCAAGAACAATTTTGATTTGAACTCAAATTATCTCAAACTAGAAGATCTACAAGTCATTAGGTGTGTACTCCTACATGGTACTTTTTCTTCATCTCTACCATTGTCCAATCCTAGTAACTTGGGGTCCATGTCAGGATTGGTGATATTAATATTGTAATCCTAAGATTATGTATCTTAATTTTAATGGCTTAATAGTTAGTTATTATTTCATCTGTCTCCAAGAATCATGGAAGGGGAACTTGGATGTTGCACAAGAAAATGAAACATTTTTTAAATAATTAAATATTATTTTCTTAGCATTTGGAATATTCTTTGCAAGGTGACATTGAGTAAGGAAGCTTAATTTGATCTATGACAACATTTATAGAAAATTGACATGAAGTGGAAGTGAGTCCACCTATTATGTGTTGGAAGAGGTGTAAGAAAACATCTTTGATTATTGTAAGAAGTTAGTGTCCTTTTTTGGACTTAGAGAATTGTTATTTTGTCTTCTAGTGGGTTGTTTTTGTCCTTTATTAAAATTTGACACTCAAACTCATGATAAAAGTCTTAAAAGCTTTTCAAAATATATTTGTAACTTTGTAACACATCTCATGATGTATATTTTGTAGTAGACTACTTAGCTCAAGGTTTGAGTCTATTGAATTGGAAATGATTTATGGTTTCTTGTAATAACTTTGGCTATAAATTAGAACTTGGATTAGGAGATAACACAAGTTTTTTTGAGGTTGTAGTAGTAATGAAATGTTGCAATAATTAAAAGGGAGAATTTGTAATCATGTAACTCTTTTGAAGGATTAATACAAGCTTGGATTTGTTTAAGTGTAGATCTTTTTCTTTGAAGGGTTTCTCTAAGTATATCTTGTGTTATGGTTTATATATCTTTTATGGTTATTTCTATTTGCATGTGACTTATCATTATTTATGTTCTTAGATGCTTTAAGTTTGTAACACACTTTCACTTGTTAGCTTTATCTTATTTTATATATTTGGTATTGGAGCCATGGTCTGCTTGATAACAAAAAGAGACACATTTCTTGAGTGTGATTATATTTTTTTACTATAGTGAGAGTGTGGTGCGTCTCCTTGTATTTTTAGGTTTAGGGTGATAAGAGATCATTGCTAGCTTATCTTAGTTGGAAATTAAAAAATACAATGGTATAAGGTTTGAGCTTTGGAAGATAATATGGTGGATCTTTTGGAAGAAAGAGATTGATGACTCACCATGAAAAATTAGATAAATCATATAGTCTATCAGAAGAAGAATGGGAAAAAGTAGATAAAATTAAAACACGTGGTACTATTTGTTTGTGCTTATCTGATTCCATTTTATTTAATGTTTCTATTAAAACTATTGCATATAAGTTATGGAATAGAATAAGTGATATATCAAACTAAGAGCCTGAATACTAAGTGGGTTAGTGCAAGATCATGGGGGTTCAAACTAGTCCCCTAAGTGGCAATGAAAATTCAGAAAAACAAAGTTAGGAAACTTGACAAAAAATTTGAATAGGTTATTAACATAATTTAAAAAATATGTAAGAAAAAAACTCATAGCAAATTGAATGTAGTTTCTAGGTTACCAGTCCTTTTTTGGAAAAAAAGTAAATCTGTTTTGCAAAAAAATGAAATTTCAATGTAGTGGTACAAAATTTTTAGGAGAAAGATAAGAAGCAAGTACCACCCTAAGTACAAGAAGAAAATAATTTTTTTTTTGGGAACTTTCAATATATGTGGAGGACACATGCCTGGATGTGTCAGATTTTTTTTGTAATTTTTGTGTATGTAAATAATTAGTTATGTTTTTTTATTAAAACATTTCAAAAGTATTAAAATGTGTTTGTCTGACCACCACAACTTGGTCAAAAATTTATGAAATTCATTTTTTTTAATCCTATAGTATGTGAAGCATAAAATGTGACACATATTTTAGGTTCAAAAAATGTGAAGTAGTTTGCAATTTATAGAAGTTTTTCAATCAGCCTATCAATTAGGACTTTAGTCATAATGTATGTAGAAAATCAATAATAATAATTTCTTAAATTCAAAATAAGGCATATCTTATATTGGTGGATATCTGAATTTTTTTCTATAAACCCTTTTCATTTCATGAAATTTGGATAAAAAAAGTCATTAGCCACAAGGGTGAACTTTGGAAAACTAAGCAAATTTTGTAAACACGCTTTTTGGGTTGACTTTCCAAGTTAGGCAATCTCGAAGCAAATCTCGAGTCTACTAATTTTGTCAGAAAAAATGGATATATGTTGTATTATTTATAATACATAATATTTAATATTTTAATATATACTAATATACTAATATATTATATATATTCTATATTATGTATTATATTATATATTATATTATACTATACTACATATATTTTATATAGTATATTATATATTATATACTATATATATAAAATATTATGTAATATATATTATATAATATATTTAATACATCGTACATATTATATATTATATATTTATTGATGTGCAACCAATTCAAAAGAGAGAGAGGGAGATAGAGAAATACCCGAGAGGGAGGGAGGGAGAGAGAGAGAGGGGGGCAAAGAGAGAAAGAATTGAGAGGGAGAGAG
>VDFB02212816.1:35609-145078 GCA_007258455.2 Sequoia sempervirens | reverse complement strand
AGATTCTATTCTTACATATTTTGAAATAATATAGATAACTTATTCAAATTTTTACGTCAAGTTGTCTAAGTTCTCTGATTTTTCTAATTTTTTTGCCACTTAAGGGCCTATTTTTTCATGATGATCATGCACATACCCTGAATAATAGGTGGTTCTACAAGCACCTCCTTCGGTGTTCCCTTTTGAGGGACAGCTGATTTTCTGACCTGCTCTACCGCTATTTGGCACAAGCAGCAATCAAACTCAGAGTGGGAAGCATTGTGAATCCTACACCAGTTTGGCAGTAAGAGATACTAGAAATTCATTCGGGTGCCCAAGCTGAGTTGGTGCCTTGCACATTTTTCCATGAATTCCTAGAAACCACTAAGTAATCCCCAGTTTTCACCTTCATCGGTTTTATCGTCTAATTCTACCAGCATTTCTATACTTAGAGGCATTTGAGTAAGGTCGGTTGGAGGGCTACACTGTACTAAGAGTACTTATGTAGCATATTCCTCTTAGTGTTTGAATTCATCTTGACAGGCCAAGGGATAGTAGTTTCCCAATTCTATCTCAACAAACAACACCTCGTTTAGGTTGTTGTACTTCGTGATCATATATTTCATACAGGGCTCGCGATCTACACGGATTTGATTTGACAGTCCTTTCCATGGCAACCACATGTAAGAATGGTCTGTGGCAGCATATCCATTCAATGTTTTAGTGAATTCTCTTCCCAGGATGATCCCATATGCATCGGGAATGTCAGCCACCTGAATATCAATGACTTGTTGTATCCTCGGATCCACAGTGATTTCCATCGGGATCCGATTCATTTCTCCCACAATGTTAATCTCTGTTTTATCCAGCTGGGTCACCTTCCTCCTAGAGGGTGTGGGAGTAATTCCAAGAGCCTTACATACTGTCAAAGGCATAATATTGGTAGACGCTCCTGAATCAAGTAGGCAATTATGCAAGTTTTTCCCAAATATCCAAATGGTGGTAAGGAAAGGGGGAGTTTTCAATCTTCCTTGGAAGAGGCCCATGGGCGCGTCTACCTGAGCTACTTGAGCTTTGTACTTATCACCAGTTTTATCTTTAATCTGCCTAGATGGTGGATCCTTAGAATTCTACTTATTGTTCTAGTCTGGTTCTTTCTCCGGCTGTTCACGCTTAGACTAATTTAAGGGAACATCCTTCTTTTTCCCAGAATTATCCTGTATCACGGGTTCTTGCCTAGGTTCTTTGAAGGTGACTTATTTTTCTGAGGCCCCCTGTGTTGTGCTAGAGGATGGGGTTCCATTGAGTACCCTAAAGAAGGTGTGCCTTACAACAGGGACCTTGAGTAGTTCAAAGGCAAATAAACTGATTCTTACTTTCTTGAACTCTTCTTCCACATATTCACCCATCTGTTCAATCTCAGAGCCGAAGGTCCGACCTATTACAAAGCTAGAAGGTTGGACTTCCCTTTGACTTGACTGATTATGGGGTTGGCCTAGAGGCTGATTTTGCACCTGATTTTGAGGCCTATCCTTGTCGAGATATTGGGTGGGTATATGGGAAAGCCCAGGATCATTGTTGGCATTAGGGTCAGGTGGGGTAGTAAAATTGTTTGGTGGAGTAGAAGTTGTAAAGGGTCCACCTACCTACCTATTTCTAAGGAAGTATGGAGTTGTTCTCTAGTGAAACATGTGAATTTCATCTACGTATAGTTCTTCCTCATCTACTAGACCATTATCTACTGAATCGAAAACCTGAGCCAAAGTTTGCTCATTACTTACCTCTTGCACTTCTTTACTTTTAATAGGAGTAGGCTCAACCTCAGGTTGATTATGGTCGCTTCGCAGAAATGACACCTAGTTTACCATGAGACAGGAGGAATCATAAGGCTTAGACACAATGATGTCTCTACAACCAGTACTATCAGCAGCATTTTGGACCTCAATTTGAAAAAAATTTGCAACTGTCTGGAATTCGGAGCAATCCAACTCAGAGTTTCTGCTGGTCTTATGAATTTGGCACCATCTAGACAAGGCTGCCTTGGCGAGGTACACCCCACTGGCCGTTCTCTCATTGTTGGTCGGTTGATCAAGAGGAGTAGGGATGCCTCCATTATTGGGCTTCGTATTCCATGTGTGGTTCTGCCTCTGAGAAGATCTCCTCTCAGAACTTTGATTCATATTTTTTCCTCTATCATAATTTTGTCTGGAAGAGGTGCTTGCTTCCCGATTGTCCCTATTGTCTCGACTATCTCAACTAAGCCTGGCCTGGAGGTTACATTGGGATGCCTACAACTGATTATTCTGATTCTTTAAGTGCATCATTTCTGTGGATATTTTCTTTATCATCTCTGTCAGCTCTTCCAGTTTGTCTTTCTCAGTAGTGCTGCTTGGCTGTAGTGTCAGATTTTGGATCCTGAGTGTAACTTTGTTGTTGTTGGTACTGCAAATGAGAAGGCACAGGAGGTGCATAATTCATTGGTTGTCTAGGGTGTGGAACGATGGGCAGCTGAGGCACATGGTTCATAAGAGGGGTTTGATTAGCGAATGTTTGGTTAAGACCTTGAATCTACATCAGGTGAGCTATTGGTCCCAAAGAAGGCAGCAGCCGGAGATATTCTACCCCAAATTTGCACTGGAAATAATAGCTTTTGTATAGGAAGTCACTAATGAGGTGAGTGGTAGTGCATCCTCTTTACCAAGGCCGACGTAAGGTTGTCCAACGCCACATAATAGACTAGGAGGGTTGCAGCATCATTATGAAGGTATGGGTCCCGAATCCTTGTGAAGGCACGATGAAAGCGGTCACTAAAGGATCCAATGGGTTCGTTGCCTTCCCTCCTGATGGACATAAACTACCTATATAACTCTAAGGGACTGATTGGGATCTTATATTTTTGCAGGAAAGCATTCTTCAGTAGGTTCCATGAGGTAACGGACCCCCTTGGCAGATTGATGTACCAATAGAATGCTTCCTCGCCCAACGAATGTGGAAAAAGGCAGCATGCAACATCTTCATGATCGACTTGCATTTTAGTGACTGTTGTTTCAAATATTTTGATGTGCTCTTCAGTTGTCCTTTGCGGATCACAAGGATTGAACTTCGAACAAAAGCCTTCCGAATTCTTGGGCATATTATGGTAAGCGGCGAAGTGTATCGGCGAAGGATTTTGTGCCAGCCAAGCCATGGTGGGAGGTGGAGGTGGTATCTGCTGTTGAGGAACAGCAATCTACAGCTGCACTTGTAGGAGGACAGTAGCCTAGATTGCAACTGTTTGGACTGTACCTTGGGCTTGAAAGGCTGGGAGAGAGGCAACTTCCTCACTGTCGGAGATGGGGGGTGGAGATGCAGTTTTGAGTGGTCAGGAAGATGAGGAGGAAGAAGTCGTGTTTCCTCCCTTAGATCATTTTACACTTGTAGGAGGCTACAACTCTTGGAATTCCCCCTTATTTGGTGTTGACCGTAACACTCTTTGAAATCTTTCCAACGAGAATGATCTGATTCGATCCAGCTTCACAAGGCCCTCCTTCTAGAGCCAGTTCTATTGATGGGTGTTTTATGCACTTCTCAACACAGGAAATGCACCCTACCTCTCTTGAAAGGAAATCTCCAACTACAAGCTACTGAAAATCTCCCCAAGGTCTCTTGGGTGTCAGATCATGACTTGCACGGAATTGCTCAATTGATGTTTGATGTGATTTTGTTGGTAATCATAAGGCGGACTTACGTAGCTGGATACGAGGTGGATCTTCAAATCCAAAGTTTCTAAGATGGGAAATAAAGTGTATTTTGTTATAAGTTCGAACATCAATCCAAAACTTTGATGTTTTCCTCAAATTTAGCTTTACAATGTGCAATGAACCTTAGCACTGGCTATTTCTTAAAAAAAAAGGAAAAGAGCAGGGAAGAGGGAAGGTTCATAGATCTGCAACTAACTATGAACAGTGATCATGGAGGTTCTACTATGGACAGCTCCCTTCAAATAGGATTCCACTTAACCAAGAAATCTACAGTATCGTAAAATATGTGCTATCTTCAAAGGTCTACAAATATTTTACCATTCATCCACCATTCACATGCATGAATAAAGATAAAGATTCAAAGAGCAGCTTCAAATTTCAGCCCAGGCTAACTTTGCAGGGCCATTTACCAGCAACAAACAGCAAAAAGTATGGGTTGGAAGGCATCAACACAATAGAAATTTCTATAATCACGGAACAGCTAGACTAAAATCTACAAAAGCAAGAGTATAACTAACTAAAACAGCAATGTGAATCTAACTAAAGCATCTAAATATGGAGATTGAACCATGAAACATGTGAAGAAATTAGAAAATACACCAAGTCAATATACTTTCATAATAAATTTTAGCAGCATGTCTTTACAACAACTCAACTCCCTTTGCAAATGAGAGCAGACCCCTATTTATAGTGCCCAAAAAGTTAATGAATGGCCAAGATTCATTTCTATTGTGTGGCCAAGATTCATTACAAAATAGGGTTTCACCTACCCCCAATATATTACAATTAAAAAATACATCTTTGTCCTTTTGTCTATTTTGTCACTTAGTGTCGGCACTATAGCATCTTTTCTTTTGTTGATTGCTCTTTTTATGTAGTTACTCCTTCGGGGGCTCCTCATTGATAATAGGGCTATCCTCCTACTTCTTCGAAGCTGCATATTCTATGAATTTTAGAATAACCGGTTGGAGCTTGTCTACCTCAATGATCTCATACCACAGCATCTGGTAACTCCATTCTTTTGCATTATCCTCAAGCTTTTTCCAGTCTTCATCATACTTTACGTGATGATCTCTGAAAAGCTCCAATTGGTCAAAGGCACGAGCAGCGAAACTCATGAATTTCATTGTTATTTCATTAGACATCCCATCCTCCATATTCCTCTAAAAGTAAGGTTTTATCTTCTTTGGATCCATCTGCACTGCGGGCATATCATATTTTATCATCAGCTTGAGATATCGGGTGCATTTGGCCCTAATTTCTTTGACCCATTCGATGTCCGGATCCACCTTACTCATTATCTATTCCATCCTTTCCTTTCTATTTTTGAAATCCCGCCTCCACACATCCATCAACCAGTGATCGTCTCTTTTGAATGCAAGATCCTTTTCCCATGTGGCTTTTGGTAACTATTGGATTGTCTCAATCTTTGGATAGGTGGAGTCATACATTGCAGGGAAGTCAGTGCAGAACTTCTTCATGCTCTCCAAAGATTGTTGTAGATCCAAGAACTTGTTGGTTGTTTGAACATCCCGGCTAATACCCATGTTCTCGACGTATAGGACCTCTCGGAACCAGCTCTTTGTAGTCTTGTCCAAGTTCTTTCTTTTCTCCAACTTGTCAATTTTCTCTTTGGACAGCAGTTAGGGTGGAGCCGTGAATTGGTAGGCATGTCATCCACTGAAGACCATTGTTGGATGTAATATGTCAAGGCAGCCACCTGTGCTTTAAGTTCATCCTTCGAGACCTTTTCTTGTTTTATCAGGCGCACTACTGTAGCCACTGACTCCTCAAGGTGTCCTAACTTCTGCTCCCTCGTAGCGGTCCCCAAGTTGATGGTGGAAATTTTGTAGCTTATACCAGCCTGCCCTTCCATAGGCGTTGCTATCTGTGTGGTTCAGGACCCGGAAGCATCCATCGTTATTTTGGATCTTACTTTAGGCTTTCTCTCTTTTCTAGTTGAGCTTTGTGCTCGGGCTAGGATAGCTTCTAGCCTTGCTCTTGGATCCTTAGGGGCGAGAGTCCTCTTCTCAAGTTGTTTTTCCAACCACTTGGGCATGGAAAATTCTTATTTTGATGGCTCTTGATCACCTTCACCCTTCCCTATCAGGCCTTCTGCTTGTGCACCTTTCATCTTGGTGTTGTCTCTCTCTTCCTCATTAAAATCTAGGACGAATGTGAGGCATTTCACAGGAGGTTTAGTAATCAACTGTCCTCGGGGACTTCCTTCTTCCACAGTTTCCTTTTCCTTTATGTCTTTAATCTGTTCACCCTTGTGCATGTACCCCTCAGGCTGGTCCTCTTCTTTGTCTTTTTCTTTGGTGGGAGGTGGCACAATCTCCAGTTGTTTTTCCTCTACAGGGGTTTCCACAATTTCTATTGTCTGGTCACCCTCCTCTCCCTCTCTAAGAGGTGACCTTTCTACCTCTTCTTCGTGTTTCAACTGTCGGGCCATCTCCTCCTTAAGATCATCATCAAAGGTTTGTATGATGACCTTACCATTGGAATCCACCTCCTCATCCCCACTCTCAGAAGAGGCTATTCCTTCCTCTTCGTATGCCACCCTATCAATTTTTCGATGCTCATACTCAGGGTGTTCATAATATTCATCAGCCTCCTCCTCAACTGACTTTGTGGCCTCCTGCTCTCGACTCTCCAATTCTTTGGATATCAGCATTGTGGCCTTCATTTCTCTCGACTCTTTTCATATCACCACTTTTTGGTCCATCATGATCCCACACATACCCAGGGAATTAATTATTTTAATTTCCAAATATTGTAATATTCCCCTATGGTAATTTATAATTATAATTTGGAAGTGAATTTACTTTGGTAAATGATTCTAGAGCAACCCAGAGGAATATTCCATCCTAAGCATCCATTTCAAGGTGGGGACCACTCATCAATGCATGCTCTTGCATGTACGAGCACCCAAGTTTGCACATTGGCGCATGTTCTTTCATGGGGCCACCAGAACCGTCAGATCTAATAATGAAGCACACCAGATTGACCAAATTTGATTGGCCATGAGTTAGATGCCCATGTGAGGGCTATGTGAGCAATAAACAATTTTCACTATCTTCATGAATTATTCACAAAAGGGGAGGTTACGAGGGTGCGGCAGAAGCAAGGACCTGCACTAAGGCAGCCTGAAGGGTGGGGTCCCTAAAGATTTGGGAGAGCTCAGAAGAGAGGCTTTGCATGTGTTTCGAGAAAGCCTCAGGCAATGTGGGAGCGGGCATTGGTGTTGCAATTATGGCTAATGGGAGTGATGTAAGTGACATCGCAGCGGAGGAAGGAGGGGTGGTCATGGCAGAGGAGGAGTCAATCACTATTACAGGCTCAGTCGGAGGTGAAGGGGCAAGGTGGACTAAGATGTCCACCGCCGGCAGGGATGTGGTGACCATGGTCACGGAGACAGATGATGAGGCAGTTGAGACGAGGAGAGTTGGAAGAGGTTCTAACGGAACCATCCTTTCTTCATCACCTTCTTGGATTACATGTGGCTCCATGGTTCCCCCTGTTAGCTTAAGCTTCTTGGAAGGTGAGCCTCCTGAATCCTTCCTTGTGTAAACCTTGGGATCTAGAGATTGCTCTGTTTCTATTCCCTTCCTCTTCTTTGATTTGGTGATAGAAGGAGACTTGGATGTCCCGCCCATTGAAGTTGTGGCGGCGACATCCTCAGTGGAACTAGGTTCGCTTTTCATCCCTTCATATGTTAATACCACTCCCTATTGCTTTAGTTGGCTCACTTGTCTATTAACCCATTCTTTGGTTTGGGCCACAATGGGTTTATTCATGATGTCTAGGTCATCAACCTCCTGCTCATCCCAGTCGACTGCGGGCAGTGGTAAGTTTGTGACTGCATTATACCAGGGATCCATGATAATGTTTTCTTCTTCTTCTACTTGATCTGGTATGGAAAATAGTTGCACCCTTCTTACGAAGTATGCAGTCATCCTCATGTAGTGCCTGGCATGCACCTCTTTGTCATCCTGGAAATTTTTCCATAAATCCTCGACATTATGTAAATGGGCGTATTCTAATCCCAGTGCTTTTCTTACATGCCCATACAGGTCCATTCATGGGCGAGCAGTGTGTAGTTAGAAGTGGTACTCTGCAGTTCCTTTTTTGAATTCCCAGCACACTCAGAGGTTTGCAGTTTATACATGCCCTGCCTGAAGGTAAAGGGATAAGAGATCCCTGCCAAGCACTTGTTGTTGAGGAGGGTGTGGACATGCTATAGCTGTCAGGAGAGTTCTAATAGTATTATCTAGTAATTGGGGTACCGAGACAGCTTGTTTGGTCTCTCAGTGAAACCTTGGGTGCGAATGTATGTAAACTTGGGAAATTGTAGGTACAGGAAAGCGTATTACTTTAGGAATGCCCCCGCATTGTGAGAGACTTTCCTCTCACAATCTCCTCCCAGTAATCAGATGATGTGACCCATAAAGGCGTCATTCACCATGCAATATTCCTTCTTGAAGTACTAGAATTGGAGCTAGGGATATCAGTCATGGGATTTTAGCTTTCGGCCCGGCTCTTCCTCGGGCACCACAAATATTCCGATGTACTGCCTCTGCTCTGCCAGTGAATAGACTAGATAGGAGGTCATGTAGAATTTGGAGCTCTTTTTTATAATCATAAACTACTCATGAAATAGTTGTTGATAATACCTCCCAAGTAGAATGAGGCCTTCGTGGTGACATCTTCATTCCCACGAATGACTTGCTCAACGAAATACACCATCCATTCTTGAAAGAATGCGGCAGAAGGAAAGGTCATTACCCAACTCAACATGGTCACTAAGTCTTGATAGTCTTCATGGAAATCGTTGTGAAAGAGTTCATGAAGGACCTTTGTAGCACTACCTCTTTTCTCCTTGAGCCAGAACTAGTTTATCAATCTTCTACAACCCATCGGGTCCTCATTCCAAGTTGCCTTTCCCTCTTCCATTGTGGGTACTTCCATTTCCTCAAAGGTAGGAATGTGGAAGGTCTTTGTGATCCCCTCGGTTGACATGTCAACGAGAATATTCCCATCTTTTTCAATGATGGTCCTCGTTTCAGGTTGGTAGGCCTGCCAGAAGGCCATGACGAGCTCAGGAGCAATAAGGGATGGGGGGGAACCTGCAGCTTTTGTAATTCTGCCCTGCATGATTAATCTGGCATTATCAGTCCTTAGGTGAATTCTGACCCTTTTCTTGAACTCATCAATATCGACCTGGCCAATGTTGGTGTCTGAGATTTCCTTCCAGTCTATGGTGACTTTTGATCGCAGCGGTTCACCTTGGAACTGGAACTTCATTTGGTCTTTATCCTCCTTCCCACAAGGAGTTTTTCATGATTTCTTTCCTTTGTTTTTCTCTGCAATTCCTCCCAAGGGTCCTAAACTCGATTCCATATATCTTGTAAACATGGACATAATGAGTTCAACCGATTATAAAGGTATGAGCGTTAGTTAAAATACAATTTAGACAAAGTACGATTGATGAAATCAAATGTTTACTTCAAGATATCGTTATCCATTTACTAGAGGGACTTCGGACAATCCGGGCCTGAAGGGTTGGACTTCCCTGGCAGAAATGTTTTTTCGAAAGGGGCTCCCAAAAGTTCAGGCTCGGAAAGCTGTCAGACGTTCGTTGTTTGAAACAGCTGGCCAGAAACGGAATTTTGGGGACAGAACTCCGGATACCGGGACCTAGAAGGCCAAAGAACGGCAGGAAGTTTGGGACTTGAGGGCTGGAAAGACACTGAGGTTTCGTCATTCCAGAACGGAAATCTGGAAATGAAAACCCAGAAGGAGCGGCCCGGAGGACCGGACCTTGGATCAAGCTTGGACTTCAATTTTTCATTTGAATTTTTTGTCCATGAATAGGAGGGCAGAGCCTGGAGACCAGAAAGGTGGGCGCGTTTTTCCCCATTTAGGGCAGCGAGCATAGGACGAAATTTCAAGTTCAGGTCCCAACAATAGAAAGGACGTTTTTAGTTCAATGTTGCATTTTGCAGCGAATGAGGGCCCAAAACCCTAGAGGCAGAAGTTCATCGCTTGATGGCCGCTTCAACCAGGCGAAGCCACAACAAAGGTTCGTTGACTAGGACCCGGGGTCGTGAGGGAGGGTTAACTTTGTGCAAAAAACACCGGACTCTTCCGTTTTGTGAACGACGAAAACTTAGCGAAATTTCAGACACGGGAGTCAGGGGTTTCAGGCCTAGGAAGGAAAAACGGAGGCCTATTTTCAAATTTTGTAGACTGATTCTAATGGCAATCAGATGAAGGAAGTCCGAGGATCCGGGCCTAGGAGAGGGTGCAGCCGTTTGCAGAAATATTTTCTAAGGTTTCAAAGGCGGAAAAATGAAGACCCAGCCTGAAAGGCATGAACACCCCTAAGCGAAGAATAATCGCGATGAGGTTAGGTTCCGGATGCAAATTTGAGGGTGCTTTGGAGGTTTTTGAAGGATTCTAAGACATGGGTTTTTTAGTTGTTTCTTTTTTCTATCTATCCAATGCATTTTTAATCCATGTTATTCAATTTTAGGCGTTTAAAATTATGAAAAACCTCTCAGGAGGGGAAGCAGCGAACTTACCTGAGAAGTTTGATGAGGGAAGCTGCTAAATCCACCAGGGATTGGCAAATGAAGGTAGCGGGCGCGAGGGCGGCAATCAACGAAGGCAACGAACTCTTTAGGAAAGTGCTCTGACCTCCTCTGCAATCCTGACAAGTGGAAATGATAGGTCGAGTCTTGATATTTATACCCCTCTCTTCCATTAATGGCTTCATTTAATGTAGGTATGGCCAGCAGATTGGTTGGTGAGTTTGAAAATCACGGACGGTGGCGAGAGATCCGGGGTCTGGGGGCTGGAAAAGTGTGAGGCGGCGGCCGCTTAGAAACTTCCTTTAAATATCGGTGATGAGGAGAGGTTCAGATCCTGGAGAGTGGAACACTGGTGAGGTTTGGTTGCTAAAACAGCAAACGGCAAAGGGAATTTTGGGAATGGCGGCCCGGCCTACCGGACCTGAAGGACACAAAAGCAGCCCAGAACCTTTCACAAAAGAAATCAGGCAGCGATCGACGAACCGGGGCCCGAGGTTCGGAAAGGCGGACACCTTCGGCCGTTTGTGAATGGTGAACCCTGAGAGGAAGGCCAAAGGCGGAAACCTGGTGGGCTGATCTCGGGAGGGCCTAGAGCCACTAGCAGAAAAAAACTGCCAAGGAAAATTTGAAAAGCCCCAGGACATAACCGAAGATGAGTGGGCAAAACATGATCACTTTAGGATAGGCTTCAAGGGTGCGCTGACCATTAGGGATGCCAAAACGGGGGCACGCAAAATGACGTGGTGACAAAAAATGACCCAAGAAGGTGGCAAAAAATAGGGTCCCCATTCTGAACGGGGCGTGTGTACCGAGGGCACAACATGTAGGAATGATTTATATGATGCAAGATCTCAACCCTAGAAATCTCATAACACATAAAAACAGGGATGAAATGACATGCAAATATAAAACAAATAAGATGAAAACCATAATTTGAAGATAGAGTAACAATGGAAGATGGAATTAATAGAAAATCAAGTCCTTAGGTGTGATTTAGTGGCTAGTTGCACCTCGTCATCCTAGATTTCTTCATGATTCACCAAAGGCATCCATCATCAACCCTTTACAATGTTGAATCTTGATCAAAATAGTGCGCTTCAAGACCTACAAAAATCCTAGTTTGTTTCCCTAAAACTTCAACTTTATTCATAAAACTTATGATAGAAGACTTGACTTTGAAATTGCTCTTGAAAAGTGATAAAAATATTAAGAGATCTTGTGAAAAATGAATAATAATGAGTATTTATAAGCAACAACACCTTATTTTCTAGTTAATTAAACCTAAGAGGCCGACATTTACCAAAAATTAAAGTTAAATTAATTAAATTCCCGCTTGATTTTAAATTTTCCCTCAAAGGGGACTCATTCGCCACCCTTAGCAAATGGGTCCCACCAAAGGGGACTCATTCACCCAAGGTGGTGAATGGGTCCCACTACTGTTGTTTGAAGGTGAGTTTTCAGGGTATGATGTTATTAAATGATGTGTGTCAGTTTTTATGTGATTTCACATGTGAAACGGGCCTCTAGATCAAAATTAATAGGTCTAAGGGGCCTATAAATGTTGTTTTGAAGGGGAAATTATGTGAAAGGACTCAAAAGTGGGTCTAATTATGCGTGAAATTGTCTCTTTTCTCAAGAGGGTCCAATTAGAAAAGCATAGTAGATTTACTTTAGCACACTTGCATGATGAAATATGTGAAAATTGAAGAAATTAGATGAAATTTAGAGCATTTTGTGATGATTTTGATAGGTCCCCACCCGGTCATGGCAATGGCTAGGGGGAAGACAGTTGACATTTTTGAGAGATCATGCACCAATGCTATTAGTGGAAGAGGTAGAGCATTTACAGTCAATGGGTATCTATTAGGAATATCTTATGCCACCAATGAGATACCATGATGCCATGCTGATGGCTCTGTGTGAGCGTTGGGATGCAGATACTTGTACCTTTCATCTTCCCACCGGGGAAATGAAAATCACTCTTGAGGATGTACATTGCATTCTCTGAGTTCCTATTCGGGGAGAGCAAGTATATTTCGAGGGGGATCGGTCATTCCGCGAGAAGAAGAGAGACATGCAGTACTGTTTAGATGGACATGTACATGATGAGAGGATCAGAGCACGGATCGAGCTTCCCATGCTACTATACTCACGAGCTCCAGTGGTTAGATGGATTATGATGCACACAGTGGCACTAGTTCTCAATCCAGATGGATGAGTGGCACACTTAGATGGACGACCAGTACACTTGATTTGAGGGATGTACGAGCTGAGGATAGTCTATGCCTGGGGTCGCCGCATTATAGCACACTTGTATTATGATCATGGTTGGTTTTTGTTTTGAGAGATCAATAGTATGGTCCATTGTACGCTTCTACAAGTGTGGTGCCTTGAGAATATCACATGTACCAGGCATGTCGGATACCCTTGTACTATAGCTACAGGTAACCCACGAGCATTCGACTATCCCTTACGATGCTTGTGGTAGTACGGAGATTTACAGTTTTGGAGGATGAGATTTGACTGGCTAGAGGAGGATGAGATCCTTTGGAGACCTTATCTACTCACTCAACAGTGGCCAGATCCCACAAGACAGTTGAGGATGCAAATGAATAGATATCTCTAAGCAAGGAGACATGACTACATTGTACGACTGTTCTACTACGGGTGAGTCATCCAACAATTTGGACAAGTGCAGACACCATCGAGGGAATGCCCCTTCATTATATGATCAATGCGGAGTTCCCGGAGGCCAGGTGATATTGTTTGGATGATGATAGATCATGTTCATGAGAGTGATTCTAATGATTCAGATCACAACCAGCCACTAGCATCTGATGTTGATGATGTTGGTAGCACAGACGAGCACGAGGAGTGGTGGTCATATGCAGGACCAACTCCTGTGTTCCCCATGTATTTCTCAATAGGTGATGTAGGACCAGCACCAAATGAAGGTGATGAGCCAGAGGAGAGAGCAAAGGAGGTACGGTATAGGCCAGCAGATATTTTTATAGATGTGATTGATGAGGAGTACCAATTTGAGGCTGATCCTAACTATGATGACTGAGAGGATGAGGAAGAGGAGTATGATGATGATGATTACTACAAGAAGGAGCCACCCCTAAGTGAGGGTGATGAGGTAGCTATTGAGGATTTGGTATGAGCATGGAGAGTCCTCACATGCTTACAGGACCAGATCATGGGCAGTAGCTATAGCAGACATCAGTACTCAGAGTCAAAGAGAGGCTAGCACATCTTTGATGCCCCCCAGAGAGGATGAGGTTGATATTCCTCATGCATCTGGAGACATAGGTGATGATATTTAATTTTACACATGTCCTTTCAGTGATTTACACTTTGAGTTATATATATATATACCATGATGATGTATTACTAATTGTGTACCTTGTCTATCATGCAAGAGTGATGAGAGATTGGTGAGAGTTCTATCATTAGGCTTCCACAGAGATAGTGCCTTTATCCATTGACGAGGAGGAGATGGATCCTGACTATGTGCCCCCACCGATCATGGAGGAAGAGCTATAATCACTCAGACCTTTCACGAGGCTATGGGAAATATACGAGAGTGTGAGGAGGTGACTTCATTGAGCTAAGAGTGCACTACAGTTAGCACAGTCCTCAGCAGAGGTAGAGAGATTTCAGGCAGAGTTGATACAGACATGAGCAGAGAGGGATCAAATGGCAGAGGAGCGGCTTTTAGCCGTTGGTCGAGTATAGGGTTTGGAGTATGCACTTAGACTTGGCAACCCACAATCATGGTCACACACGACCGTCTCTCAACGTCCAGGGATCAGACCACAAGTGCCAAAGCCCGACGGGTCTAGTTCTCACAGACCATTTTGACATTGTATATGATGATGATATGTAAAACTTTGATATATATAGGCATGTGCTTTTGATGTTATGATGATGTTTCTTTTTACGTTCATGTTAAATGCTATGTGATTAATTAAATGACTTAAAGTAAAAGTATTTAATTAATGGCTACATGATTTAACATGATTGGTGTGATCTAATATAAAACATATTTTTGTTTTAACATAGATACGACATGAATAATGAGAAAAGAATATGTTAAGTTAAATACACTAATAAGGATCTAACTTAACACAACTAGAATAGTATGAAGCCTAAAGCAATTATAAAAGGGACTTATATAATTACCTTAATGTTCAAGACAAACACAATAGTAGTCATCAAGAATGAAGAAATGTGAAAGTTACTTAGAATCAAATAACTTTAAACTACAATGCTTTAACTATCATACTATGTGAAGAAGCAAGAGGTAATACCAATGCAAATGTGTGGCATTAATAGGTTCCTTAAGGAGTGTTTCATAAAGCTACGTTAAGAGATAAGCACTAGTCCCATAAGTAGTATGAACCTTGTAAGGTCCCAACCAATTAGGGCTGAACTTATCTTTTTCTTCGTTGTCAGCACTAGCATTTCGTTGATTTTCAATAAGAGAAAAATCTCCCTTAGAAAATGATTGAGGGATGACATGAATGTTGTGTTTGCATTGTAAATGTTTGATGTGAGCTTGGAGATGTTCAAGAGCATTAATACGCTGTTCATCGAGCATTTCAAGTTGATGAAATCGTTGATCTTTGTAAGTGTCATCATCAAAGATGTCTCAGAGAGCAACTCGCAAAGTAGGAATTTCTAACTCCAAGGGAATGATTGCATCAGTTCCATAAACAAGGCTATAAGGGGTATTTCCTATGGATGATCTCGAACATTAGTTGTATAAGCCCAAAGCGCATAGGATAGTTGTGTATGCCAGTCTTTATGATGCTTGGTGATAGTTTTCTTAAGGATTTGTTCAAGAAGCTTATTAGTATTTTTAGCTTGTCCATTGGATTGTGGATAATATGGTGTAGAAAAGCAATGTTGAATGTTGAATGTATCAAGAAATTGTTGAACTTCATTATTCTTAAATGGAGTTCCATTGTCTGAAACAATGGTGGACAGGAGTCCAAAGCAAGAAATTATGTGATCCAAAATGAAACGAACAATTATCTCAGTAATTGTAGAATGAAGGGGAATCGCTTCCAACAATTTCATGAAATAATTTGTTGCAATGATGATAAATGTGTATCTAGTGGAAGAAGGTGGCAAAATTTTTCCAATAAGATCAAACCCCCAGACTGAGAACGACCAAATAGGGACATTGGCCCAGAGCTCAGTAGCAGGAGCATGGATCAAATTGCTATGCTCTTGGCATTTATGACACCATTTAACATAGGTGAAACAATCCTTCTCCATATGTCTCCAATAATAACCCATATGAATAAGTTTTTGCACTAACAAATGACCACCACAGGAACCAGCATGAGCATGTTCGAACACTAAATGGATTTCAGAATCTTGAAGACATCATAATAGGAGACCACTAAAAGATCTTCTATACAAGGCATTCGCAAGGATCACATACTTAGCTGTGAGTCTACGTAAAAGCTTTCGAGTATTCATTGTAGTAGGCTCAGGAATGGTACCGTCTTATAAATATTTATATCGTATCGTACCATTCACACAAAGCATCTTGAGTTATTTCCAAAATGTCTTCTAACAAAGTATCAATTGAAGGTTTGGTGATGGGATTGATAATAAAGGTGAAATCGGTGGAAAGGTCAAGTGAGGATATGAGAGAAGCTGCACTCGCCATTGCATCTGCATGTCGATTATCTTTATGTGGGATGTTATCAATGGTGAATGAGTCAAATTTTTCTAATAGTCTCATTGTAAGATCCTTGTATTTTAATAATTTTTCATGTTTAGTTTGATATGTTCCATTGATTTTTTTAATTACCAATTGTGAATCACCAAAGATCTTGATATGTTTAACATTGAAAGATATAGCAACTTATAAACCTGTGATCAAAGCCTCATACTCAGCTGTATTATTTGTGCTTAGGAAATTTAATCAATAGGATAAGGGAATAGGTTTTCTAGCAGGTGGAATGAGAATCAATCCAACACCAAAACCTGTTCTACACTTAGATCCATCGAAAAATAACTCACATGGTTTAATGTTAGCAGTTAAGACATGATCATCAGGGAAGGAATCAGGATTAGGTAAAGCAAAAGGAGAAGGAGCCTCAGCTAAGAGATTGGTTAAGGCTTGACCTTTGATTGCTTTTTGCAAAAAAATTTAAGATCAAACTCAGTTAACAATATTACCCACTTAGCTAAGCATCCAGAGAGATCTGTTTTGTTGAAAAGATATTTAAGAGGATCAAATTTTGTGATTACTTGTATTTTAGCATTTAGTAAATAATGTTGCAACTTACTAGTAGTGAATACAAGAACCAAACATTGATTTTCAATTGGTGAGTAGTGTGTTTCATAATCAATTAAGGTGCGGCTAATGTAATAAATAGGGTGTTCTTTACCGTGATCGTCATTTCGAGCCAACAATGCTGCAAGAGCATGGGTTGATGTGGCAACATACAAGATAAATGGTCTATGTGGCATAGCAAGTTGTAAGACAGGTGGAGTGACTAGATATTCCTTGAGACTCTCAAAATCCTATTTACAGTCGTCATCCCAATCATAAGGTATACCCTTTTTAAGAAGATGCGTGAAAGGTAATGTGTGATCAACTAAAGATGCAACAAAATGACGGATAGCTTGAATTCATCCTTGTAATGTTTGCAACTGAGAAATATTCCTAGGAGGTGGCATGTTAATAATTGCATCAATTTTCTTTGTGTCCAACTCAATGCCTCTGTGAGAGATGACAAACCCCAAAATTTTACCAATATCTATGCCAAAGACACTTTTTGGATTTAAGCACATGTTGTATTTGTGTATTCATTCGAAGATTGTATGAAGGATGTTCACATTATCTTGTCATGTTAATGATTTTTCTAGGATATCGTTCACATAATCTTTGAGAATTTTGTGAATGTAATCATGAAATATTAATGTCATTGCATGTTGATCAGTTGTGCCAGCATTCTTTAGGCCGAAGGGCATCACAACCCAACAAAATATTCCCCAAACAGTTGTAAACGCGATTTTTTATTCATCTTGAGGGTTAATAAAGATTTGATTATAACCAAAAAATCCATCCATGAATGACAACAAAGCATTTCCATCAGTTGAATCCATGATCATGTCTATATTAGAAAGTGGAAAATCATATTTTAAAGAGGCTTTATTCAAGTCTCAAAATCCGTGCATACCCTAATACTTTTATTAGGTTTTGCAACTGCAACAATATTTGAGATCCAAGGAGAATAATCATTAGGTCTAATAAATCCTGCATCAAGAATTTTTTTGAGTTCCTCTTTAACACGCAAGGCTACGTTAGGATGCATTTTTCGGATCTTTTGACGAACAGGTTTAGCATTTTCAGCAAGGACAATGTTATGCATCACAATTTTTCGATCAATCCCTAGCATATCAAAATATTTCCAAGCAAATATTTAAGGAAAATCATGAAGTAAAGCGGTAGTATCTTCTTGTTCTTCATCGTCAAGGAACTTCCCAATCTTAATAACTTTATCTTTATCATTAATTTCCATTGGCACATCAATTGTATCTCCTAAAGGGAGTGCATTGGATTTAGGAATTTTAGATTCAAAGAGTTCTTCATTGATATCACACTCTTCTTGCTCAGTAAGATTCATGACACTAGAAATCTTTTTAATGTAAGTATGTGAGGATGGGGTATCATAAACACCTAACATGTGTTTCAAAGCCTCATCACTATCAACATATTTCCATGAGGACGGTAAGGTTATATCAAGCAACTCAGGATTTTTGATTGTAAGATTGTGTCATGGATGACATGTTATAACATTAATGTTCAAGGATGGTCTTGGAGTAGCTTTAGTCACTTTAGAAAAAGAGTATCCCAATCCGGTTTTCGTTTCTTGCATAGTAGGTTCAATAGGGACATGAATACCTTGTTCATGTTTTCCACATCCTTTTCCAGTATAGCCTAATTGTTTGAAAAATTTATAGCCTTTTCTATAAATTCATTCCATTTCACAAGGGTTAGGTGGGGCTTGATCATCTATCTCATCAAAATTTGTTGTGTATGTCACATTGTCATCCAAATTATAGGAGATAGATGTTTGAGGAGATTGTTTAGAATTTTGAGTGGACATGATTGTTGGTTGATCTTGTTTCTCATCTTTCTTTTGCGTGAGTATGTATTCGACCATAAACAAGGGTGTGAATTCTAAGGTTCCCTAATCGTCACCAAATAATTTGGATAGAGATTCGTTATCATTATGCTCAATTTGAAGAGGGTCTATATTGGATGTTGGAATTAATGTTTTCAAGGGACTTGCAACCCCTTTTTCAAGATGCAAGCAACTTTTAGGCTTGGGATCTATTTCAATTTGATAAATGCGATCATTATAGAAATATTTCATGATACGATGAAGGGTTGAAGGTACTGCATTCATCTCATGAATCCATGGTTGGCCTAAAAGAAGATTATATGAAAGATCATAAGACATGACATGGATAGGAGTCTACAAAGTAACCAAATGTTCCAACCGTAATAGGCAAAGTAATTATCCCAAGTAGTTTCTTTGTTGTATTATCAAATCCTCGAGTGGAGATGGAATTAGGGGTGATTTGTGATCTATCAACATCTAATCAATCAAGGAGACTCACACTACACACATTAAGGGCATAACTGTTATCTATGAGGGTTCACTTGATACCAAAGCATTTGAACCGAGCAATTATCATAAAAGCATCATGTTGATTACGCAACTCCAAAGGAGGAAGCTCATGTTGGTGAAAGGTAATATCAAGATTATTTTTATGGATTAGAGCCACCATGTCATTCAAAGTGGTACCAGGAGGAACTGTGATTTTTTTAGGAGCAGTTTGAAGAATATTGTGATAATTTGGTGAGTTTTGAAGCAAATCCCAAAGGGAAAGTTTGGTTGGAGTATTCTTTAGTTGTTCAACAAGATCATACTCCTTTGTGTCTGGGTGATAATGAGGAGCACTAGGCGGATTGGGTAAAGGTAAAGAGGGTGGGGTTGGTTGTGGTGGTTGTGGATTGTTTCAGGTGTTATATGTATGAGCAATAGTATCAGTACTATATTTCTGTGATACATTGGTATTAGGAGGGTAAAGGGTGTACCAGGGTCAATTTGAGGGGTGAAGTAGATGTGAGGGTGGGTAAAGGATAAGCCTAGGTTGAATTACATTAATGTCCTTGATGTTAGGGGTCTCACAACAAACCAAAGTGGATGAGTTGGGTGAGATGAAGTATTGAAGAGACTCATCTAACAAATGCAAATCATCACTACTAAAGGGTTTGAGAGTTAAATTGCCGTTGATTGGTTTAAGATGTTCAAGAGAAACATTAGAAGTTGTAATGTTCGATATCGTGAGTTGGTCACCACAAACCTTAGTGGATAGCTTATGCGAGATGAAGTCTTGGAGGGCTTTATCTAACAAATCAAAGTCATCACCAGCAAAAGGTTGAAGGGAAACGTTATCATGAAGGGGTTTAGTTTTCTCATGGAAAGTATTAGAGGATGAAGTGAGGGAGAGGAAGTCTTGAAGGACTTCATCTAACTTATCAACATCATCACTAGTAAGTGGCTTGGATGAGATGTTATTTCTAACTTGAATCATGTGCTTAATTGGATCATTTTATGTGTTATGCAATTGGTTTCGGATATTTGTGAGAGTTTCCTCAATGTAAGTTGATCTAAAAGGACTACAAAATATTACTGAAAATGGAACTTGCAACAGTCTAAGACTATCTATAAATTCCATTGAAAATAAATGAACTTTACACTAAGAAAATAGAAATAACTGAACTTTAACAGAATGCTAATGACAGAAACCAGAAAGATGTAATGCAGGAAATGAAAATCTAAAAGTACTGATTTAAAATTGTAAAGGGACCGATTCGCCCTAGGTGGTGAAAGAGTCCCAGGATATGAATTTTTTGTATTTTCTGTAAGATTTCAAGTTTGTATAATGCAAATGTAGAGATTGAGAAGGATTAAATGAAATGTAATGATGGAATCTAAAGAATGCTTTCACAAATGCAATATTAAGAAACCTAAAGATGCCAAACAATGCACAATCATGAAGTAATGAGATCCTAAGATGCAAACAGAAATGTAAATTAGAATGATGTTATGCTCAAAAGTCAAGTTCACCAAAATGAACCGTCAATTTTTGGCTCTTAGGACTTCTCTTACTCTTCTAGGGTTTTTCACCTAAAAGGAGAGAGTTAGGGCAAAAATTCTATATGGTTCATTCAAATTATGTCTTGTGTCCAAATGTTGTCTAAACTAAATGAAGTAAACTAAATGCAATCAACTAAACTAAATGAATGAAAATGAATGCTAAACTAAGATTTGCACTATGTTTGAAAACACATTGTGATATATAAAAAGGATGAAAGAATGAATAGAAATGCAAATCAGACCAAATAGAATGATGTTTCTCAAAATGTGTGCACCTGGTAAGATGTAGAAGGTTGGAAAATGATCTGGAAGACTGAAAAAATTTGAACTTGGGTTGACTAGAACTCATTCGCCACCCTGGGCAAATCAATCCCAAATCAGGACTTTTCTGCACAAAACCTATTTTCTGACAGTCGGGGATCTGGAAATGTATCTAACTCAAACCTGCATCTTAGGAGGGACTCATTCGCCATGCATGGTGAATTAGTGCACCTTCTAATTTCTTCAATTAAAAAACACAGTCTGAAACCTTGACACCTGTACAACAATTTCTGACAGAAACCCGATTTCAGATCTTAGAAAATTCCTACAAAACACTTTAAAATTATTTGTCTAATTGGGGGGTTTTCCTTACTTAAACCCCTAGTTGGATAATTAAACCTTGAATAGAGAAAAATTTTCATAAACCCTAACCTTAGATGTGTTAAATACTAGGAAACTATGAATCATGACAAAAACCATATTCTATTGATCTATAATAAGACATGCAAGAATGATTTATATGATGCAAGATTTCAACCCTAGAAATCTCACAACACATGAAAAAGAGGGATCAAATGACATGCAAATATAAAACAAATAAGATGAAAACCTTAATCTGAAGATACAGTAACAATGGAAGATGGAATCAATAGGAAACCAAGTCCTTAGGCATGATTTAGTGGCTAGTTGCACCTCTTCATCCTAGATTTATTCATGATTCACCATAGGCATCCATCATCAACCCTTTGCAATGTTGAATCTTGATCAAAATAGTGAGCTTCAAGACCTGGAAAAATCCTAGTTTGCTACCCTAAAACTTCAACTTTATTCATAAAAAATTATGATAGAAGACTTGAATTTGAAATTGCTCTTGAAAAGTGATAAAAAGCTTAAGAGATATCTTGTGAAAAATGAATAATAATGAGTATTTATAAGCAACAACACCTTATTTTCCCATTAATTAAACCTAAGAGGCCGAAATTTACTGGAAATTAAAGTTAAATTAATTAAATTCCCGCTTGATTTTGAATTTTCCCTCAAAGGGGACTCATTCGCCACCCTTGGTGAATGGGTCCCACCAGAGGGGACTCATTCACCCAAGATGGAAAATGGGTCCCACTACCATTGTTTGAAGGTGGGTTGTTGGGGTATGATGTTATTAAATGTTGATTGTCAGGTTTTATGTGATTTCACATGTGAAATGGGCCTCTAGATCAAAATTAATAGGTCTAAGGGGCCTATAAATGTTGTTTTGAAGGGGAAATGATGTGAAAGGACTCAAAAGTGGGTCTAATTATGCATGAAATTGTCTCTTTTCTCAAGAGGGTCCAATTTTCTATCACACACTATGTTTGTATGCTCTTCTATCACATTATCCACACAAATAGGGGAGATAGGAGAGGGTGTGAGTTTAATGTTAACATTGTCATTTTCACTCTCTTGTGTTAAGAGATTCTCATTACTAGGACATGCATTGAATGAATGACGATCATCCTTATTGACTAACTTTTTTTTTGCAAATTTGGAGAAGATTGAGGCTAACATTTTGAAAGAACAATCTATGCTAACTCAAAATGCAATGTAAAAGGCTGAAATGAAATGCAATTTTTAGATGATAATTGACTGATTATGATATGTAACAATATGAGAATACAAACTTGAAATTGAAACCATGCATGAAATGAGCTAAGTTAGGCTAGATTTGATGAAATGCATGTTACAGAAATGCATTCAACTGATACAGTTAGGAAATGGCACCAAACAGAAGCCTAAAAATAGGGTTTTCAGCTCTATAAAAGGCAATTTTAGGGGTCAAAAGAGACTGATTCGCCCAAGGTGGCGAATGAGTCCCAGTACGGACTTTTTCAAAAATTTCATAAATTTTTGATGGATTTTGATGTTCTTTGAGTGCTATGATGTAGAACTAAGTTAAAAATGCAGAATTTCAAAAAAATTAAATAAATTGTGATGCCAAAAATGCAACTGAAATGCACTTTTCTATGAATGCAAAATATGAAACCTATCATGCAAATAAATTAATACAAGTCCTAATGCAAGATTAATGCAAGCTAAATGTATGATGAAGGACTCCAAATAAGACAAGAAAGTGATCTATAAATCAGGTTCACCAAAATGAACCGTAGATTTTTGGGTAGGGCTTATTGGCTACACTTGCACTCTTCGGAATGTTTCACCTAAAAGGAGAGAGATAAACCCCACTAAAAAGTCTAGGTGGTTCACTCAAATTATGCAATGTGTGATGTTACTATGGCTAAATGAGATGATCTAAATTCTATTAGACTATGAAATTGATTGATTGTTAATGTAAAACTTTAAGAAACAAGTGATGTTTGAAAACACATTGTGTAATGCAAAAACATCTAGAAATGAATGCAAAACTAAATAGAAATGGATGAGATTGAAAGTGTGCACCTGGAATATGGATGGAGACTGGAAATGGATTCTATAATATTGGTGATGCTGATTTTTAGGCCTGGTGGGACTCATTCACCATTATGGGTGAATCAGTCACAGTTCTGTAAAACTGAGTCGGAACCTGTTTCTAACAAAAGGGTATCTAAAAATGCAGAAAACTCAAAATTGACTTGGAAGTGGGACTCATTCACCACTGATGGTGAATGAGTCCACTATTGAATTTTTGAATATTCAAAGGTAGAATCTGGAGCTTTCAATCTGCACTTTGGCTTTCTACAAGTGTCTTCTTCCGAAACTCTAATTTTTGAACTTGAAAATGAGTTTTTGTTGATATTTTGACTTGTTTAATGAAGAGAAGAATTGAAAAACCTTGCAACTTTATTCTTAATGATTTCCAAGCTTTCAAGATGCCTAAATCTGCAAACACAGAAGACAAGAGAAAAATGTTGAATGTTAGGGCATGGGGGTTTGCCTTGGTCAAACCCCTTTTAGGTAATTAAACCAAAATGATGAAAGAATGGAATGAAACATGAAATAATGGAGCTGATTACCTTTCCATGATGTTTGATCTTGAAATTATGTAGCAAAACATGAAGAATCTACCCTTGAAGGTCTGAAAATTGTTATCTTGGTGACTTGAAATGATAAAACCCTAAGTTGCTTGACTTGAGATGGAAGATTGGTGGATGAATAATGATAAGAGATTAGGAGATGTAAAATGAGGAGAAAAACACTTATTTATACATAATTGTGCCTTACTAACCTGATGATACCTCATCACAGGCCGACAAGAAGTAATATTTTAAACTTAATTTTCACTTTTTTCCCGCTCAAAGGTCAAAATTGGGCCAAATGGGACTAATTCGCTACCCATGGTGAATTGGTCCCACCAAGATGGGACTGATTCACCATGGATGGTGAATGGGTCCCATAGGGGCCATTTTCCCAACTAAGATGTCAGGAGATAAGGAAATAAGGTTTAAATTGCAACTTTATCAAGTATTTGATCAATTTAAGCCTTAGGGTGCACAATATGGGTTAATAGGGGCCTATTAATGATCATGTGAAGGTCAATTAGGGCTTGGGACATATAATTCAATGTGAAAGTGTGATTAAATACACTTTGCAACACTAAAATGAGGTCCACATAGCCTAGGAAGTCACAAGAACCAATGTGAATGTGTGAGACACATTGCAACACTAGTTTATTATTAATTTTATTTTACAAGCCTTCTAGATTATGTGATGATGTTATTAGACACATAATGTTCAATTAGGGAGAAATGAGTTTATTAAGTCTAGAAAAGCGTGAAATTCCTTTACAACACCTTTACTAGACATCGTTAAATGCATGTTATTTAATTTGCAAGTGTTCAAGACCTAGTGTGGATGCATAAAATGCCTCACAACACCTGAATCAAGGCCTTATTAAGTCCAATTTATCATGAATTATTCCCACATCAAGCAAGAGGTACTTTTTTCTACAGTGCAATTACATCTTTCTTGTAGGTTCTTTATCAAAAAAATTATCATTTCAACTTGTATGCTTTATTGATTGGTAGATTAAATCACATTTTCTTTTGGTGTTCTAAAATCATTTTTTTACATGATTGGTAGACTAGAAAGTATGTATCTTCTCCCCTTGCACTTTTTGTGATCTTGGGTTAAGATAAATACTACTAGTTTACACTTATTTTCTTTAACCAAAGGCATGTTGTCTATGTATCCTCTATTGCACAAATGGTTGTCATTACACCAAAAGATCAACCTGTTAATGTTCGATACAATCACTAGATTTAATGAATCTAGGAGAGGAAATTAATCCATGTCATGAACCCGAGCATTGTACTACACAACATAAGGAGACCAAGGGAACACACCTTGCAACAATCCCCCCCAACACAAGTGAGGTGTTTGAAAATATGACCTAGGCTTTCATACTAATTGCATAGATGCTTGTTGTTGCACCAAAAGATCGACCTGTTAATTCCTGATATAACTACAAAATTTAGTGAATCCATGGGTGGCGATTAAAATCCATATCACGAACCCAAGCACTGCACAAAATAAAACAAGGAGACCAAGGGTGCATACCTTGCAACATTCTCTCCCCTTGCACTACATGTGATTCTTGGGTGATGGGAAATAGTAATGCACAAGCCTTCCATTATTGTTAGGAGGCCTATCTTGGGACTTCATCACCCAAGGGTTTGACCTCAAGTGACATTTTTTGGAACACTATAGAAATTATATGAGAGTGAAATTTGTAGTTCAATCAGAGTATTTAATTACTAAGCATTCCTTAGCAGTCTCAAGTGATTCTAGATGCGACATTAGAGACATTGGTATTGTTTTTATGTAGCCAACAGTGTTCATAGACTTCTACCCACTATGAACCAATTGTATTAGAAGCCTAAGACCTATCAAACATCTCTCTATAGTGGTGCATCATGATAGCATCATCATGAGAAGTTACTTACAATGTCTGGTCCTCAGTTGAGGTGATAAGGTGTCTTGTTAGGACCTAGTCCTTTCAAGGAAAGGGGTGTCAAGGTCATGCATTACCTTCGCATACCCTATCTTCAATTTAGATTAACACACAAGTGTTCTAAGAAGACTATAGTTAGACAACCTTTACTACTAATTAGGTTGTGTTTATTTGGTTATATTGATCTATTGCTAGTGAGCTTTGT
Organism: Sequoia sempervirens; assembly: GCA_007258455.2. Classification (NCBI taxonomy): domain Eukaryota; kingdom Viridiplantae; phylum Streptophyta; class Pinopsida; order Cupressales; family Cupressaceae; genus Sequoia; species Sequoia sempervirens. The sequence goes on along the minus strand of VDFB02212816.1, from coordinate 119,171 downwards.
AGAAGAAAGCTTATAAAATATCTACTTTACCTTGGATTCAGTTATGATTGTTTATTTTTGTTGTTCATATCACTTTCTTTCAAAAGATAAACTCATACTTTGACACATCAAACTTTACCAAAGCTTTCAAGAAACACAAACATAGTAACAAAAAATTGTGTTTGCTTGTCACATTTTACAGTAATTACACATATTGTCATATCTACTCTAGAATATTACCATATTTTCTCATATTTCCATGCTTGTTCTCTTCATATTATCACTATTGTATACTTTGTTTCATCTTCTTTTATTATATTCTATTAGAACATATTTTTGTACAGAGCTACATCGACCTAAACTACCATTTTTTACTATTATCATTTTATCACTATTGCTTAGATTGTCCCATTTGCTTTATGCATCCTACCACTTGTTGATGGTCAAAATAGAACAACAACATTAAATAGAATATCACTATTCTATTTCTCCTGAAAAAGAAAGACAACATATAGTAATCTAACTCCCAAGGTCCTCGTAGTTGGTTCTCAACTATGCTAATATTGCTCAATGCTCAATGTAATTATAATATGCAAGGGGCCTTTTTTGGTAATAAGGAACAAAACTGCATTAGATCAACTAACCTATGTTTGGGGGGGGGGGTTTAAATAAAGATAAAAAGATAAATCAGAGCTTTAAAATAGACGAACATGAAAAAAACTTCTTAATATCTAGACATGCATGTCAATAATGAGTGTTTCTTTTCCTAACCAAAACCACAACATGATGCAATCCATAAAATAATCTATACCACTGCATACATTCATAGTTCTAATTCACAATCACAACCATTCACTAAAATTTTATTTCAAAACTTAAAATAAATCATTCAGTCATCATCAAAACACAGATCAAATAGATATAACAGAAATGTCATTCATAGATAACTCAATGAGATAATCTTGAATTCGGTTTCCTCTATTGATTCCCATCAAATGGAAAATATTTAGGCACAGAAGAATAACTAGCATATAGATTGATTATGATTCATTAACTTTATCCAAAAGTTCCAAAACTTAACAACATATAAAATGTATAAAACTATAAAATATATCCAAGTTCAACTAATCTTTCCAAAGTATCTTGCTAACAACTATGAAATTCTAAGACTATAATTCCTATTGCTATCATCAGGTGGCTAATCTTTCTTCAATGAGCTGACCTTTACAAAATAGAGCCAAGAAGTACATATAGACATATCATGCAAAATTTCCTCTCAATCAACAACTTAGATCCACAAATCAAGGAATTGGAACTGAATGAAGGACTAGACTGTTGATCTTAAGTTCCAAGACGGATTGCTCTGTTGCACAAAATTTTGATGTCCAAGGAAGAAGATGGAACTAATGGGTCAAACTGGAGTCAATTTCATATCAAAACCCTGCAAAAGAGGAGAGAAGAAGATGTTGTGTCAAGTGAAGAGAGTGTTCAACTGTCAACTCACTTTTGTGTGGCATGCTCAAGGATGTACTCATCATAATTAGAGAACACTTGTTGAAGGGTATCTGAATCAATCTCATCCAACCAATCATCCTCAAATTTAATCTTCTTTAACTCTGTTGAAACCAATCCTTGTACCTTCTTTAATTTAATCACTTCCCTTCTAGCAGCCTTTAATTCTTCTCTAATGTCCATAAACCTATAAAATAACAAATCTTCTCCATCATCCCATTTTTGCATTACCTCTTCAAACCTACTACTCCACTTTTCTTTCATCTTATCCAAAGAAAGACTCTCCTTGACTAAGGTATCTAGATTGACAAAAATAGCCACTTTACCTCCAATCCATCAATCTACTGGTTCAAGTCCTTACTCACCTCTTGAACCTCATTCTTATGCTCATGAATATACTTGGATTTGTATCCTTTTATCCTCATAGTTTTCTCAATAAAATCTACACTATCATCTTCAAGAATCGACTGCTCAAGTAGAGTTGACTTAGGCACTTTGTTGATGTCCTTAAGCTTTTTAATATACTCTTTATACTCTTCATCTTGCTTGTCTAGAACTTCAGACTATTGGTCCAAACTTCCTGCCAACTCAAGTGTTCTTTCATGAATCTTAAAACTATCAATTAGCACTTCATCAACCTCCTGATTAAGCTTATCAATCAATATTTCTAGCATCCCCACCTTACTCTTCATCTGCACCAAGTCATCGGCTTCCTTCTTTGTCAATAGGATTGGAGATTGGGAGTAGCAGCTTGTTGAGAAATTGGAGTTGAGACATCTTTTAAAAACTTATGCAATTGATCCAATTGAGCCTTAAGCTCATCTTTCTTTTGCTTCTCTTTGATCATCCTTGACTTGGTAGAGGAACCTACAATATCAATTAAGTTAATTTTTTTGTTCCGTGTAGGTCTTCCCAAATTCACCATCCCCAACTAACAATTAGTCATTTGCATATCATCCTGGTTCCTATCCACCATTGGTATTGCACATTCAGCAAATATTTCTCCTGCATCTATAAGCTTGGTGGAGTGAAGAACCATGGCCTTCTTTTTGGGTCTCTCCTTCTCAATCTCCTTCATCATCTCATCCCAATTGAGAAGATGATGTTGAATTATCTGTTTCTTTTCCAATTCAAGCTTCAACCATGTAGGAGTAGTAGGAGTAGTAGCTATTTGTGCTGAAGAAGAAGCAACAGTGGTAGAAGATAAAGGTTGCAATATTGTGTTCTTAGGTTGAGAGTCAACCTATTGCACATTTTGTTGCTCTCTTTGAGCCTTTTCTTGTGCAAGTTTCTCAGCCTCTTCCTTATCCTTTTGTTCTTGCAACCTTTTGGCTTCAAACTCCTTTAGACATTCCTCTTCCAACTTCTTTTCCTCTAGCATTTGGTCCCTTTTTTTTTTCAACTCCTCAACATAGCCCCATGCTTCTTTGGACTTCTTCTCATGTAGAGCAAGTTCTGCAGCCTCCTCTCTCTCTAAGTGTTCTTTCTCTTTTTTTCTTCGGTCGGACTCTTCTACAGCCTTGAACTTAGCCTCAAGGGCTTCTTTCTCTCTTCTTTGAGCAACTTTCTCTTCCTCAAGGTCATAAATTTTCTACTGCAAAGCCAATTTATCCCTTTCCTCTTTCATCTTGAGCTCCTGCTCCTTTTGTTGTTGTTGCTTGGCCAATTCATCAGCCTTGGCCTGAGCTTCCAATTCTTGTTACTTCAATGCATCAAATTGTGCCTTAGCATCAATATCTTTTGCCTCGGCTTGTTCCTTGGCATCTGCTTCCCTTTTAGCCTCATGAAACAGCTTCCATTGGTCCTCTTCAGTCAATATGTGTCCAGTCCCTACATCCTCAATTACATCAAGAGATTGCACCACATGAGTCTCTTTGTCAAATGGGGTAGCCACAGATTTTGTCCCAATATCACGAGTTTCTATCTTTGGCTCCTTCTCCTTTAATAACTCAGCTTCCTTATGAATACTTCCCATAGGAATTTCATCACTTGGTTTCTCTGTGACAAGGGGTTGAGTGGATGATTCTTCTACAATAGATGTTGAGGCACCAACTTCTGTTGCCACTTCTTCTTCATGTGTCTCTGGAGGATCTTGAGTAGGAATTTCAATTTCCTCTCCAACATTAGGAGGGAAGAACTCTAGGGGCTCCTTAGGATCCATTCCTCTCTTTGTCCTCTTGTACCCTTGAGTGGTACCTGTTAGCTCTCAAAAATGTAGCTAAAGGGTACCTCAAGAGGCTGCCAATCTCTTGATACATTTTAGGGTAATAGACAAGATTTAAATGGCTTAAACCTTCTACTCTTCATGTGCTGCTAGACCTAGGTGGGTGTACCTATATGAATTGGGCAGACTTGACTTTTGATTTTCTCTTCTTGCACTGATTTGTCCACGATGGCGGATTAAAATGGAAAAACTAAATCAAATTTGGTATAAATTGTATATGATATTAAAACTAAAACCTAATATGCTAAGTTAACAGATGTAAAAAGGAATGAATAAAACTGCATGATGAAACACAAATGCTAGTGCCTTATTGGGTATGTGGAGTCAAGAGAAATCTGAAACAAGTACTTCATTCTAGCAGACATTCAAGTTGTTTAGCATTTAATTTGATTTATAACCTGTATAAACATGCAAGGTTATGATTATCGGGTTCTTCTTAGTAATCCAATTGACATTCTCTAATTACTATGATCAATTTAAAAGATTTAATCTTTACTGGAAAGAACCAATCAATTGACCATACAAATGCAGAAAATGTGCATTGAAAAACTGGATATAAACTTGTTACACCAATTTAAATAACCAGAAAACACCACACGGGAGAGAACTTCAATAATTCTTTTAATGAACACCATAAACAACTGATACCAGAAACAACTGCACCATATTATTAGATTTCAATTGATATCTCCATGATTTGAAACATGCAGCATAGTCTCATATTGGCAAGACATTGTATTACCCTGTATATTTTCTATCCTCTATCCTATTCTACTTATCGCTCCCCTATTTCGTTTCCAAAAATATATTTATACATTGAGAATACTAAAGGATGCGTCCTTTCAAAAATAGGATATTTTGTATTTTTAAATAACAAAATATTAGAGGATAATTAAGCTCTATTTAGCCACAAGTGAGTTTTGGATAGATGATCCAAATAATCCCAGTGCTCGTATGTGTCTGCATCTCCAACAGCATTCTGGATCATGATTTCCATCTTGATCATCTCCTCATTCTGTTTGCTCACTTCATCCAATGTTGTATCCTCCGTAGAAGCTAGCCTCATGACTTCATTCAATATTGACTCACATTCACTTCTCCATTTGGTGGCTTCTTTCAATTCCCCTTTGTCATCAGAGAATGTAATCACGGTTTTCTTGGCAGTGTCTATCAACCCTTGTTCATCCCCTTGCAATTCAACATAGAAGTTTCGATGATGATTCACAATATGATTTGCAGCTTCAAGTGTTGCACTGTTAGAAACATCACTTTGGGCTAGTTCATGAAAATTCTCCATAATTTGTCCATCCATCCTTATATGCTCTTTTAATGCAGCAAGAGTATGAGAGTATTTTCCCCATAGTTTATTTAACCAAGATGTCAAATTATCCTGCCTCTTCCTGACAATTGTTGCAATTGCATCATGCTTTCCCTGAGAATAAGCACTTGATCCTACCCAATGATTTTTTTCCTGAGAGCTTTCTCCTTGAGTAAGTATTTTGGTTGGCCCCATTGAAATACCAACCAAATCTTTTAGTCTCTCATTCTCTCTCAACATTCTTTCATTATTTACTTTGTACATTTCTCTTTCTTTTATCAGCAACTGAATTTGTGCTTTGTTCAATTTTGCAATATTGGCCCCAATTTCTTTAGTAGCCACAGGATCAGCCTCTCCAAATTTTAGGGTCATGACATGGCCAAATGCCTTCTCAGTGTCAATAACTACTGATTTCCTGTGGGGTGGGTATAAAGCCCATATCATCAATGATCCCTCATCAGTATTGTACTTGGAACCTGCATACACCTCTGTTACCTTTTCTCTATCAAGAATATGTGTAGCATTAAAATCCTTCAAGAAACTATCAAAGACTAGTGCAGAATTTAAATCAAGTCCAGGAAAGATCATAACACCAGCAATTTCCAACATTTTCCTTCCTTTTTCAGGAGTCATATTTGTCATTTCATCATCCACACACTTTCTCAACTGACTCAGCAATTGTTCCTCATTTCCTAAAGTGACATCATCAACATTTTCTCTTGTTTCCTTCCCCTTCTGCTTATACAAGAATGCTTTGAATTCTGGGGAATTTATAAACTCATCATCTGAGACAAATGATCTATATTCAATATGCCTTGCATTAACATCACCACTTTCAATACTTTGTTCTCTAGTTAGGCAAACATACTGCTAAGTCCTCAACCTGGATACCTTTTCTAGTTTGCCCTGTGGCACATTATCCTTTGGTATCTCCTCTCTTCTAGAAGACAATTGCTCTGCCTCCAGCAACCCTTGGTTATATCTTTCAACTACCATTTCAGCTTCATCTTCATCCAAATTCCTGATCATATCATCCAAGGGATAGGGCACATGCTGATACCCTCCAAAGTTAATATTCATCTTAGCAGAATTAATATATCCCTCTAGATCAAAGTCTTTCCTAGGTGGTCCTCTCTTCATATTATAATGCAACAATCTATCAAGGATTGAATTGTATCCTTCCTTAGCCAACACAGTGAAGTCACAAAAACATAGTGTACTAGGCATAAAAGCCTGCTTCCCAAAAGAGCTGAAATGCATCACACTGCAGTAATCCATCTGTCTGACAATTTCCAAATATGCAACTATGTTTGAAACTGTCCTTGGCAGAATGAAAGGGGCATCTTCAAATCCATATACTCTGATCATTGTAGCTCCTTCCAAACAATGCCAATCTCCCCAGTTATGATCAATTGGCCCATTGAAGTCTTTTGGCCGAAGAAATCTTTTAATCTCATCAGTCAATAAATAATTACAAGGATATTGATATAGCTTATAGAATGTTTTTACAAAATGTTCTTCAAAATGGATGAAACTAGAATTAGAAAACTTGTTGTCCCAAATAGCAGTCCACAATTGAACAGGAAATGCTTCACCCTCCCTAACAATCTGAGAAATCCTCAATTCTGGAGGCCACACTCCTAACTCCTGTCCAAAATATAGCACCAAGTGCATCAACAATGAATAGTGCCTGAGATGAACAATAGATTATCCGCCCTTGATAGCCATCAATCCTGAATCAAGCCCCCTAGAAATGCATGAGGCATAGTCAAATGGCCTGGAATTGTGATACTAGATTTCTACTGTGATAATCATTGGCACAATTGACATGAATTATGGGGCATCCATTCCCAACACCTGACACACTGAGAAATGTGTGTACTTCATATAAGGCTCAAACAAATCTACATGATAAGGAGGCCCCTCACTATCTTGCAGAGGATCTGGCTTACTGCCCTATTTAATCCTATGAATTGGCAACCTCTAGCCCTTATAAATTGTATCCATTCTTGAGAATTCCTTCTCCAACTCTTCACAACTGATCTCCTCATTGCAAAACCCTTCTAATTTGAAAACCTCACCTATTGCTTCTTTTGACACATATATCTATGGTTTTCCAGATGGGTCACATATAGCTTTATGTTTTGGATCATAATGATATGCAAGAAATTTTACCAGTTCGACATTCACAAAAACATTAGGGCACACCAGTTTCCCTACATCTAGCTTCCATGGATTACAGACTGGTTCAAAACAGTTTCTCCTATGATAGTGAAAATTGAATAGTTCATACCCTCTTAAAATAGTCCAGACGTCACCTATGAACTTGCATTTATCATCCAATTTATCAAACTCTGCCCTAAGTTGTGCAGACCTTCTGACCTTAGGCCCTGAACCATGTAACTGGTCATTAAGGTCCTGATTTAGTCTTCATTTAGTGCCCTCCTGTTCTGTATTAAATTTTTGTTTCTTTCCTCTTGATTGACTACTCTCACCAATTTTCTTGCTTTTAGCTTTTCCAGAACCAGGAGGCTCCATTCTTCAAAATCACATAATCAAAAATGTGGAAGGCTTAAGATGCACTTACTTACAGTATTCCACTGAGCTCCTCAAACTGAAAGGATGTCCCGGTTCTATGTTCACCTTGCTAATTCTTCTGCAATCAATTCAGCACTGAAGCATTGATTAAACCTTCGCTGTTACATCTTGTCGCGCCATTAATGAAGCACAAATGAAGGCTCATTTGAAACTGGAACTACTGCATCAAATGTCCTGTCGATGAGAGATTTTCAAATCTGGGGCGAAGACCTTTTGCAGCATTTATTACACCTTTCACCAAGACATCCTATGGTCTTATTGACACTTGAAACCAAATTGATGACTATCGCTTATGTTTTTCATGTTGCTGGGACAATTCCAAGTTGGGGAGATGTTTCATAGAGCTCATTGTGTTATACCGAGATATGTTCTTTAATGCATTTCCAATCGCTGAGACAAAATCACCCCTTCACCGAAGAAAACACACCTCGATCTGACCATTGAGTTTCTTCACCGACAAAATAAATCTTACCAATGAAAAAATTCCATCGGCAAGACAATGAATCTTCAAAAAGACTCATACCAATGCCAAATGTCTCGCCGAACCCATTCCTGTCGATGTAACTTTCAAACTTCGGTGAAACTTATGCCGTGAACCTTCTCTCACCAATGCAATTTTCTATCGGTGTGACATTTTTAGTCAGGAAGACTCCATAGCTTCTCCCCAGTAGCTTTTTGATGAAACCCGTTTACGCCTTATTGGCAAGACCCAACACCTTCATCAAGACACTCCTCTGATGTACTTTAGTCTTACCGATATGCATATCCTCATCGACAGTCGGTAAGACAATTCAAACTTGCCAAGACCTCATCCCGAACACCTTTAGCTTGGCCGATATACTTCCACATGCGTCGGTCGGCAAGACATAATGTATTCACTATGACTTCACTCTGATACCAATCAGTTTGGCCAAAATGACCCTTCTATATGCTAGTCAGTAAGACATATTGAATTCGCCATGACATTACATCGATGCCCCAACCTATGTCGATATATCTTTCCATACGTTGGTCGGAAAGAGATAATATTTCGCTATGACCTCATCCCGAACATGATTCTTATGCCGATATGAATCTTCTCTGTCGCCGGAACAAAAGAAGTGTCCTATCGATAGTATGCAACAAATATACATTAGTGAAAAATACATAGGTCGGGGATACTTTCACTATGTCTTGCCAATATGGGAAATACAATGGAATGTGAAGGACTAGATGGATTCAAATGGATCGCATGATAGAATATAAGCAAGACAACACGAGGAGAGGATTTTATGCTTATGATGAAGACTCATTTTGGAAACTCAAGAATACAATTGACTGTGAAATATTCAAAATTTTACAGTTCTAACAATGGCTCCGTCTGGGGATGAATGATTGTGAGATCATTGCAAGGATCTAGATTTTTGGGTGAGCAAACCAAACTCAAGATGATGGATAATGAGAGCAAAATGGAAAGAATGGCAATGGACATGAATGTCACCCTATACTACTGTACATGGAAAAATTTATTTTGAAAAAAGGAAAATCAGGATTGTCCATGTACTGGAAAGTCATGTTCCTTTTATTTCCTATACTACTGTGCATTGAAAAGAATTTTAAAGAGGATCATCAAGAGTTGTCCATGCACTGGAAACCCTTAATCCTTTGTGTTACTCAAGAGAAAAAATGTTTCAGATTTTTCCCATGTATAGGCAATTCCTGATCTTCACCAGCCATATTTTGTAGATAGTATGAGTCTTCGCCTTTCTTTCCAACCACAACAAAAGGTCCCAACCACAAAGCTTCAAATTTACCATGCTTTCCCTTCTCCTGGCACCTTGTGTTCCACATTAGTACCAGATCACTTTCTTCAAATTTCCTATCCTTTGCTTTTTTGTCAAATAGATATTTCATCTGTGTCTGTAACTTTATGTTTTGATTTTGGGCAACACTCCTTATTTCATCAAGTTCAGCTAGTTGCTCCATTCTTTCCTCCATGGGTTTAGGAATATCCAAATCTTCCTGAAGGACAAACTTGTAGAATGGTAACAAATTTTGCAAAGGCATCCTAGCCTGTGCTCCATATACTAACTCAAATGGAGATTTCCCAATTGCCTTTTTTACTATAATCCTATCAGCCCAAACAACCAGTCTTAATTTTGAATCCCAAGCTTTCTTGTTCTGACCTAACATCCTCCTTACAATCTTCAGAAGACTCTTATTGCTAGATTATGCTTGACCATTAGCCTATGGATGATAAGGGGCTGCATAAGAAATAGTAATACCATTTGTGCTGCAGAAATTTCTGAATTCATCTAATCTAAAACACATCCCATTGTCAGTGATCAATCTTATCGGTGTACCAAATCTAGTAATGATGTTTTCCATTAGAAAATTTGTCACAACTCTACTTGTAGCCTGTTTAGTTGGGATCGCCTCTACCCATTTGGTAAAATAATCAGTGGCTACCAGTATCCACCTATGTCCACCACTTGATTTTTCTTGTATCTCTCCAATGAAATCAATTCCCCATTGATGAAAAGGGGCATCAGCCTGCAAGGGTCAAAGTGGCAAAGCTCCCTGATACTTCAGTTTTCCAGAGAATTTTTGGCAGGCTTCACATTTTCTTACATATGTAAAAGAGTCATTAAAGACCTTTGGCCAGTAATAACCTGCCCTGAGGATTTTATGTGTTGTTGTCTTTGCTGAGTAATGTCCTCCACAAACCCCTTCATGCATTTCACTCAAAACATGTTTGGCTTGAAATTCATCTAGACATAACAATAGTATACCATCCCTATTCTTCCAAAATAGATCTCCATCCATAAAAACATACTTAGATGCCTACAACTTCAACATTCTTTTCTGGTTGTCATTCAATCCCTCTGGACACTTCGTGTATTTAAGATAATACATGATATCTGTATACCATTGAGTATGTTCAATGCTTGCAATCGCATTTTCTTCTTCTACATTACAAATTTGATTTGCTTCAATGTTCACTTCTGCCATCAACCTAGCCAAGCCCTGACCTCTTACCAGCTTAGTAATTTGTATCTCCATGTCAAACTCTTGGATTTTGTTAATCCATTTGCATATTTTTCCTGTTACTTCAGACTATGTCAGAATATCCTTGACAGTTGCATGAGGAACATAAGCAACCACCTTTTCTCCAACAAGATATGGCCTGAAAGCTTTTATAGCTTTCACTAATGCAAATGCCTATTTTTCCATTATATCATGCTTTAATTCAGACCCCCGTAATGACTCACTAAAGAAGGACACAGGTTGTTCATGACCGTCCTCATTTTTTTGTAACATAACAGCAGCAATAGTGTGCATTGAGGTGAATGAAAATCTCTAAAAAGGTTTTGCAAAATCTAGAGACTTAAGAACAGGAGCCTCCTTAATAGCTCATTTAATAGATACAAAAGCTTCCAAAGCCTCTGCAGTCCATTCTATTTTTTGTCCTTTCCTCAACATTTTTGATATAGGTTTAATAATCTCAGTAAAGTTAGAAACAAATCTCCTGACAAAGTTAATCTGTCCAAAGAATGATTGTATTGCCTTAACATTTTTAGGGACAAGAATTTTGTCAATGGCCTCAACCCTTTCAGGGTCTATTCTAACCCCCTCCTTTGAAACAATATGTCCCAAGAGCTTACCCTCTGTAACTGCAAAATGACACTTTTTAGGGTTCAAGCTGATACCATATTCTAAGGCTTTAATAAATACCTTCTCCAAATGTTGTACATGATCTTCAGCCTTCCTGATACACCACCATGATAACATTGATCAAATCTGCAAATGCCACATCCATAGCTCTTTGGAAGGTTGCCCCTGCATTAGTGAGACCAAATGGCATTCTTATGAATACATATGTTCCCCAAGGAGTCGTAAATGTCTTATATTTCTCAGATTCTTTGACCATACCCTGGTTATATCCTGAAAACCCATCCATCATAGACAACAGTTCGCACACTATTACTTTATGCAATATAGCCTCCATATTGGGTAGAGGATAATTATCTTTGAGGGATGCTATGTTCAGATTTCTAAAATCTACACATAGTCTAATGTCTCCATTTTTCTTTCTCACAAGGACCAAATTTGAGACCCACGTTGAATGCCTGATTGGTTTAATGATTCCTCCATCTCTGAGCTTTGCCAACTCTTCCTGCATCTTAGGCTCCAATGTTGGATTTATGGGTCTTTGCTTTTGTCTAAATGGCTTAGCATCTGGCTTCAATGGTATTTCATGTTGAAACAAATCTTCCATGTATGCCTTTAGATCTTCATAAGACCAGGCAAACACATGTTTATATTTTCTCAGCAACTCTATCAGCATTCTTCTAATTGCAGGGCTTATCTTCTTCCCTATGTACACCTTTCTTGGTGCCATTTCAGTTCCCAAGTTAATTTCTTCAATGTCGTCCTTTCTCATTGGTGTTTGCTTCATTAGAGATCGATCATTTCCATCATTCACCCTCTCTAATGCCACTAATCCCTTAGGAAGCTTATTTTTTTTGAGCTTTAAGATCTCTTTCCCAAAGACTGTTTGCTTCCCATCCATTTCTTCAACAAAGGCATTGAAATCAATTTCTTGAGCTTCATACTGGTCTATACAGTGGAAGAATTTCAAAAGATCGGCATCATCATTAAAAACCTGCCAACTATATATGTTATCAGGTACAGCAGGCCTTGTCTTGAATTCAATTTGTGATACCCCAGCCAATGTAATATCATCTATTTTTAATGCTACATTTGCTAGAAAATCAGCCATTAAGTTCTTTGATCTATCTATCCACTCAATTGAGAAGGCATCAAACAACTCAATTGTATCCCATACAACATTTTTGTACTGCTTCCATCTTTTATGTTTTGCTGCATACTTGGACTTAATTTGTAAAACAACCAACTCTGAATCTCCAAGAATAGCCAGCAACTTGATTTTATGTTTCACAGCTATATTCAGTCCTGTTAATAAAGCTTCATATTTCGCCACATTGTTTGTACATTTAAATGTTAACAGGAATGAATACTTAAATGTAATACCTTCAGGTGAAACAAATACTATCCCTGCTCCATTACCTTCTTGACTGCAAGCTCCATCAAAGTACATCTTCCACACACCGTTGTAGTTCTATGCAGCATGCTTCTCAATTGGATCACTATTGGTTAATTCTGGCTAGGCTGGTTCTATATTGAAACTCCCAAGATCAACATCACAAAAACAATTGATTTGATTTTGTGGTACACAGTCAATAAGCCGGTTCATCCTAGACTCCCTATACAACTTCACCTCTTGGCCATTTAACGAATTGTTGCATAAGATAGATCAATCTAGACATTTCCACCAATAGCTGTCATCCACTGCCTAGATAAAAGCATACCGAATTCAGGAGGGGTGTCTATTACTATTATATCAATATTGTAAGCCACTTGAGGATAAGCAGCTAATTTGACTTCAACATCTTTCATTATACCCACCACAAGAACAGGTCGGTTATCCATTGCACAACATTTTCCTTCATATGTATCCACCCACATGCCTAGTTGTTTCATCACTCCTACAGGCATAATATTCATGGCAGCACCAGAATCTATCATGCAATTCCTTAACAATTTGTTATTTATGAGTAATGTAGTGAAAAAAGGATCAACTTGTGGAGGACTTGTCAATACATTACTCAAGCAGATTTATGGGATATTTACTTTATCCTGCTTATTTTTAGTAGCCATCTTATTTTTAGAATTTACATGTTTTTCATTTTCATTTGTTATTAATTGCACTGCACTATCCCTGTATTCCTTAATTTTCATCATCTCAAGAACTGGAATAGACATCTTTACCTGAGACAAAGCCTGAGTGAAATCAAAAGAAGAACCTTATGCCTTAATCATTTTCTTTTGTTCTAATGTTTCTCCTTTTTTCTCTTCTTTTTCTCTTTTACCTGGCTAATCAGTCTTTTGAATTTCTTTGTGTAATTCTTTTACTTCATCCTTTTGGATAGGCTTTTGTTTGCTTTCATTATGTTGTTTGTTTTCAACCCTTTTCATAGTTCCTTATGTTGCCTTTTTCTCTTTCATAAAGATTCCCCTAGGGACACCTTCCTTCTCATTTACTATCCTATTTCTCAACAAGTACTTACTTTTTGCTTCTTCAATTGCAGCAATAGTTAATCTCTCTATCTCCTCTTCAGTGAGTTTCCTCATACTGCATTGAGTAGGTGTTTCGACAGAATGTTGCTCTGTATAATCTTCTTCAAAATCAGAAAGGATCTACTGCTCAGCCATGTGGACATTGTATTTCTGATTTGAAACATCATACTCATAACCTTCATCCTCTAAAGATGAGTATCTCTCCTCCACATGGTGAAAAATGTTTGAAGTTAAGTACACTTTATGATCTTCTCCACTGTTTCCCATCAACATTCCTTCCTCTTGCATTCTTTGGGCTACAACACAATAGTCTGGAGAATGTGGCTTATCACAGACTTCACAAAAATAATTGTTATTTACCATATAGGTTCCCTTCTTCCTCAATGGATCAGGAGTTTCCTTGTTTCTAGGCCTATCTATTATGGGTTTACCATCCTTCCAATTTGTGTTATAAGGCATGTCATGCAGCCTAGGCCTTTCATTCTTGTATGTGTTCTCCTGTTTGTATTGATAATTATTGGTTTGTTGAGGAGGCCTAGGGTTGTCTCTTTTATTGATTATCCCAGCAGCCCTCCTATTATTTTCAATTGTTAATGTTGTCTTCTGAGCTTCAGCCAAGTCTCTTGGGAACCTATTTCTTAGTTCATACCCTGTTTTAGGATCGAACGCATCCAGGTAAACACTCAATGCTACAGAATCTAGCAACTTTGATCCAAGAGGTATTCTATTCTGTAGTTTATTGAATTTCCAGTTGAAATCAAAAATTGAATCATTCTGATTTTTTTTGAATTCGCATCAATTCATGAAGAGCAGCATTTGGTACACTTAGATTCCCATATTTCCTGAGGAATCGGTCCTGGAATATTTGGAGAGAATAAATAGAGGTTGTTGCTAGGCTATTGAACCAATCCCTAGCTTCTTCAATAAGAGACATCATGAATAGCCTCATATGGAAATCTTCATAAGGTACATCCAAATCTTGAATGAAGGCATTGAAACTCCTTAAATGATCCTCGGTAGTAATTACATTACTCCCTGTAAAATTAGGCACCAAATTTCTCCAACTGCCATCCATAGGATAAGGGTATAATTGAAACCTTGCCAAATCAAATTGTTTGATCATGGTGGTATACTGATGAGGGGGAGGGTTAGGTGGGTATTGATATTGGTACACCGGGTTATTGTATTGTGTGTTATGATATGGCACATGATGTTGACCAAGAGGTGGATGTATATTTGTATGTTGTGTGGGAATATGAGGTGGATGATTTGGCTATCTGTATTGATTCCCAACTTGATGGTGAGGGACCCTTGGTGGCTCAAGAGACCCCATTCCATGATTACCCTGTTTATGAGGTGGTATATATTTTGGGGGGCAACTAGTTGTCTGAGTAATGTTCTGAGTTTTTTGCAATTTGAATTCTTTCATTGCTTGTATCATCTGGGCTTTCTCCTACTCTTCCCTCTCCTTTTTCTGAGATTCAAACCATGCTTTAACTTCTTCATAAGTTAAAGATTCATAATCTTCTTGAAGAGTTTCATGATCAGTGGGTCCATTCTGATTACCTTCCATTTTTTGGTCATATTCATGCTGAATCTGAGTTGTTCAGCTTCAAAATTAGCATGCCACTTTGCCTGTTTCTGAGAATCATGAAAATGATTTCTTTGATCTTCTGGGGTACAAGGTTCTGCACTTGAATTATCTATCCATGTATCAAAATAATTATACGTTTCACCATGAGGTATTGATGATTTATCTTTGTTCGTCATGCACATGTCCTCACTTACCCCTTTACTCTTGTCAGCCTTGTCATTTTTGTGTGTCCACTTACTAAAGCCAGTAGGAGCTCCAGAATGACCTCCCCTATATTGAGATCTTCTTCCATTCATATTGCAATGTTTTATCAGAGTTGCCACTCACTTTCTTAAAAGTGAGAAAATGTTTATTTTTTACTATTCCCAGCGGAGTCTATTTATAGAATTTCTGACTCTATGATTAAGGCGCAGATTCTTTGTTGTCCCCAGCAGAGTCACCAATTTGTTAGCTCTCAAAAACGTAGGTAAAGGGTACCTCAAGAGGCTGCCAATCTCTTGATACGTTTTAGGGTAACAGACAAGGTTTAAATGGCTTAAACCTTCTACTCTTCATGTGTTGCTAGACCTAGACGGGTGTACCTATATGAATTGGGAAGACTTGACTTTTGATTTTCTCTTCTTGCAGTGATTTGTCCACGATGGCAGATTAAAATGGACAAACTAAATCAAATTTGGTATAAATTGTATACGATATTAAAACTAAAACCTAATATGCTCAGTTAATAGATGTAAAAAGGAATGAATAAAACTATATGATGAAACACAAAGACTAGTGCCCTATTGGGTATGTGGAGTCAAGAGAAATCTGAAACAAGTACTTCATTCTAGCAGAAATTCAAGTTGTTTAGCATTTAATTTGATTTATAACCTGTATAAACATGCAAGGTTATGATTATCAGGTTCTTCTTAGTAATCCAATTGACATTCTCTAATTACTATGATTAATTTAAAAGATTTAATCTTTACTGGAAAGAACCAATCAATTGACCATACAAATGCAGCAAATGTGCATTGACAAACTGGATATAAACTTGTTACACCAATTTAAATAACCAGAAAACACCACACGGGAGAGAACTTCAATAATTCTTTCAATGAACACAATAAACAACTGATACCAGAAACAATTGCACCATATTATTAGATTTCAATTGATATCTCCATGATTTGAAACATGCAACATAGTCTCATATTAGCAAGACATTGTATTACCCTATATATTTTCTATCCTCTATCCTATTCTACCTATCGCTCCCCTATTTCATTTCCGAAAAGATATTTATACATTGAGAATACAAAAGGACGCGTCCTTTAGAAAATAGGAAATTTTGTAATTTTACATAACAAAAGATTAGAGGATAATTAAGCTTTATTTAGCCACAAGTGAGTTTTGGCTAGATGATCCAAATAATCCCAGTGCTCGTATGTGTCCGCATCTCCAATAGCATTCCGGATCGTGATTTCCATCTTAATCATCTCCTCATTCTGTTCGCTCACTTCATCCAACCTTGTATCATCTGCAGAAGCTAGCCTCATGACTTCATTCAATATTGACTCACATTCACTTCTCCATCTGGTGACTTCTTTCAATTCCCCTTTGTCATCAGAGAATGTAATCACAATTTTCTTGGCATCGTCTATCAACCCTTGTTCATCCCCTTGAAATTCAACATAGAAGTTTCGATGACGATTCACAATATGATTTGCAGCTTCAAATGTTGCACTGTTAGAAACATCACTTTGGGCTAGTTCATGAAAATTCTCCATAATTCATCCATCCCTCCTTATATGCTCTTTTAATGCGGCAAGAGTATGAGAGTATTTTTCCCATAGTTTATTTAACCAAGATGTCAAATTATCCTGCCTCTTCTTGACAATTGCTTCAATTGCATCATGCTTTCCCTTGGAATAAGCACTTGATCCTACCCAATGATCTTTTTCCTTAAAGCTTTCTCCTTGAGTAAGCATTTTGGTTGGCCCCATTGAAATACCAACCAAATCTTTTAGTCTCTCATTCTCTCTCAACATTCTTTCATTATTTACTTTGTACATTTCTCTTTCTTTTATCAGCAATTGAATTTGTGCTTTCTTCAATTTTGCAATATTGACCCCAATTTCTGCAGTAGCCACAAGATCAGCCTCTCCAACTTTTAGGGTCATGACATGGCCAAATGCCTTCTTAGTGTCAATAACTACTGATTTCCTGTGGGGTGGGTATAAATCCCATATCATCAATGATCCCTCATCAGTATTGTACTTGGAACCCGCATACACCTCTGTTACCTTTTCTTTGTCAAGCTTGTGTGTAGCATTACTATCCTTCAAGAAACTATCAAAGACTAGTGCAGAATTTAAATCAAGTCCAGGAAAGATCATAACACCAGCGTTTTCCAACATTTTCCTTCCTTTTTCAGGAGTCATATTTGTCATTTCATCATCCACACACTTTCTCAACTGACTCGGCAATTGTTCCTCATTTCCTGAAGTGACATCATCAACATTTTCTCTTATTTCCTTCCCCTTTTGCTTATACAAGAATGCTTTGAATTCTGGGGAATTTATAAGCTCATCATCTGAGACAAATGATCTATATTCAATATGCCTTGCATCAACATCACCACTTTCAATACTCTGTTCTCTAGTTGGGCAAACATACTGCTGAGTCCTCAACCTGGATACCTTTTCTGGTTTGCCCTGTGGCACATTATCCTTTGGTATCTCCTCTCTTCCAAAAGACAATTGCTCTGCCTCCAACAACCCTTGGTTATATCTTTCAACTACCATTTCAGCTTCATCTTCATCCAAATTCCTAATCATATCATCAAAGGGATAGGGCACATGTTGATACCCTCCAAAGTTAATCTTCATCTTAGCAGAATTAATATATCCCTCTAGATCAAAGTCTTTCCTAGGTGGTCCTCTCTTCATATTATAATGCAACAATCTATCAAGGATTGAATTGTATCCTTCCTTAGCCAACACAGTGAAGTCACCAAAACATAGTGTACTAGGCATAAAAGCCTGCTTCCCAAAAGAGCTGAAATGCATCACACTATAGTAATCCATCTGTCTGACAATTTCCAAATATGCAACTATGTTTGGAAATGTCCTTGGCAGAATGAAAGGGGCATCTTCAAATCCATATACTCTGATCATTGTAGCTCCTTCCAAACAATGCCAATCTCCCCAGTTATGATCAATTGGCCCATTGAAGTCTTTTGGCCGAAGGAATCTTTTAATCTCATCAGTCAATGAATAATTACAAGGATATTGATACAGCTTATACAATGTTTTTACAAAATGTTCTTCAAAACTGATGAAACTAGAATTAGCAAACCTGTTGTCCCAAATAGTAGTCCACAATTGAACAGGAAATGCTTCACCCTCCCTACCAATCTAAGAAATCCTCAATTCTGGAGGCCACACTCCTAACTCCTGTCCAAAAGATAGCACCAAGTGCATCAACAATGAATAGTGCCTAGGATGAACAATAGATGATCCACCCTTGATAGCCATCAATCCTGAATCAAGCCCCCTAGAAATGCATGAGGCATAGTCAAATGGCCTGGAATTGCGATACTAGATGTCTGTTGTGATAATCATTGGCACAATTGACATGAATTATGGGGCATCCATTCCCAACACCTAACACACTGAGAAATATGTGTACTTCATATAAGGCTCAAACAAATCTACATGATAAGGAGGCCCCTCACTATCTTGCAGAGGATCTGGCTTACTGCCCTATTTAATCCTGTGAATTGGCAACCTCCAGCCCTTATAAATGGTATCCATTCTTGAGAATTCCTTCTCCAACTCTTCACAACTGATCTCCTCATTGTAAAACCCTTCTAATTTGAAAACCTCACCTATTGCTTCTTTTGACACATATATCTGTGGTTTTCCAGATGGGTCACATATAGCTTTATGTTTTGGATCATAATGATCTGCAAGCAATTTTACCAGTTCAGCATTCACAAACACATTAGGGAACACCAGTTTCCCTACATTCAGCTTCCATGGATTACAGACTGGTTCAAAACGGTTTCTCCTATGATAGTGAAAAGTGAATAGTTCATACCCTCTTACAACAGTCCAGACGTCACCTATGAACTTGCATTTATCATCCAATTTATCAACCTCTACCCTAAGTTGTGCGGACCTTCTGGCCTTAGGCCCTAAACCAGGTAATTGGTCAATAAGGTCCTGATTTAGTCTCCGTTCAGTGCCCTCCTGTTCTGTATCAAATTTTTGTTTCTTTCCTTTTGATTGACTACTCTCACCAATTTTCCTAGTTTTAGCTTTTCCAGAACCAGGAGGCTCCATTATTCAAAATCATAGAATCAAAAATTTGGAAGGCTTAAGATGCACTTACTTACAATATTCTGCTCGAGCTCCTCAGACTAAAAGGATGTCCCAGTTCTATGTTCACCTTGCTAATTCTTCTGCAATCAATTCAGCACTGAAGCATTGATTAAACCTTCGCTGTTACATCTCATCGTGCCATTAATGAAGCACAAATGAAGGCTCATTTGAAATTGGCACTGTCACATCAAATGTTTTGTCGATGAGAGATTTTCAAATCTGGGGCAAAGACCTTTTGCAACGTTTATTACACCTTTTTCCAAGACATCCTGTGGTCTTACCGACACTTGGAACCAAATTGACGACTATCGCTTCTATTTTTCATATCACTGTGACAATTCCAAGTCAGGGTGATGTTTCATAGAGCTCATTGTGTCATACTGAGATATGTTCTTTAATGCATTCTCCAATCGTTGAGACAAAATCACCCCTTCGCCGAAGAAAACACACCTCGATGTGACCATTGAGTTTCTTCACCGACAAAATAAATCTTACCGATGAAAAAATTCCATAAGCAAGACAATGAATCTTTGAAAAGACTCATACCAATGCCAAATGTCTCACCAAACCCATTCCTGTCAGTGTAACTTTCAATCTTCGATGAAACTGATGCCAATGACCCCTTCTCTCACCGATGCAATTTTCTATTAGTGTGACATTTTGAATCGGGAAGACTCCATAGCTTCTCCCCAATAGCTTTTTGATGAAACCCCTTTACGCCTTATCGGCAAGACGCAACACCTTCGTCAAGACACTACTCTGATGTACTTTAGTCTTACCGATATGCGTATCCTCATCGCCAGTCAGTAAAACAATTCAAACTCACCAAGACCTCATCCCGAACACCTTTAGCTTGGCCGATATAATTCCACATGTGTCGGTCAGTGAGACATAATGTATTCGCTATGACTTCACTCTGATACCAATCAGTTTGGCCGAAATGACCCTTCTATATGCTAGTCGGTAAGACATATTGAATTCGCTGTGACATTACATCAATGCCCCAACGTATGTCGATGTATCTTTCCATATGCTGGTCAGAAAGAGATAATATTTCACTATGACCTCATCCCGAACATGATTCTTATGCCGATATGAATCTTCTCTGTCGCCAGAACAAAAGAAGTGTCCTGCCGATAGTCTGCAACAAATATACATTAGTGAAAAATACATAGGTCAGGGAGACTTTCACTATGTCTTGCCGATATGGGCAATACAATGGAATGTGAAGGATTAGATGGATTCAAATGGATCACATGACAGAATATAAGCAAGACAACACGAGGAGAGGATTTTATGCTTATGATGAAGACTCATTTTGGAAAATCAAGAATATAATTGACTGTGAATTATTCAAAATTTTGCAGTCCTAACAGTACCTACAACCTTTCTTTTCTTTTAAATCTGAGCCTCTGGCTCTTTAATTCTCATGACCACCCACTGAATGCTTATGTCCAAAACTGGTCTTGCAATCTATTTTATGTTGATGGATTCTTCTACATTCCAATCCACTGGATCAAGATACCTAGTGCCTATGTTCTTTGCGTCATACTAGGGATCCAAAGTTACCCCATCATTTGATAATGTTTCAAGGATGTCCTCTTTTATCTAAAACTCAACCATGAGTGGGATAGGCATCCTTTCATAATTCCTCCTCCTGAGATCATACTCATCCTAAAGATCCATCCAAAAGTCCTCCAATAGATTGAAGTGTTTGTCAAAGACAGCAGAAAGGGGTCATTGCATCTTCTGATTAGGTTCATAATTTTTCCTTGAAGTATACAAACCCAACTTCAACTAAACTAATTCATCGCATACTACCTTAGCTACCATAATGTGTGGACAGCTATACTCACCCAACATCATGGGGAACTTATGACAACCAATCTTGTGCTTATTACCAAACTCCATGTTGACTACTAGGGCTTGATAAATGAATTCCATTAATACAATTTTATTGTTGCAACACCTAGGGAGTAAATGAGGGTGACCACCAAAACCTCCCAGCCTGAAGTAAGTAAATGTGGGGTATTGAATAAACTAGTGTCCCCATTCATTGATGAAGGCCATGGCCTCTCTACTTGGTCTACAACATCTCCTATTAATTGGTTAATGATGATATAAAGAAATGCATCATTAACCCTCCTGTAATGTGACTCTGAGGTCTGCAATGTAAGCTAATCATAGTGATCCCATACATTCTTTTATCCTTGAGCCTCTCCCAATACACCAACTGCATTAAGTCCTGGAAAGATCCCTCTCTTGGCAACTGCATAGACTACATAAGAGGTCATGAAGAAAATCTTAGATTCTCTCACTCTAAGCATCTGATTATGTATGCAATCTTAGAAAATCATGGGCCAATCAAACTATTGTCTACCATCAAGGATAGTCTGGATGAATGGGAACATCCATTCTTTAAATTGGAAGGAATCCCTCTTCCCAAACACCCTAGAGAACATCATTATTATATCATAGATCTCCTTATAGAAGTCTGCCCTCTTACGTTGATCAGGAAGCTTTTCCAAAGACTTTCTCAACTCTCATCCAACTCTTGTTCATATGAGTTCTATTAGCTTCCTTCCTATCACTATATAACTTGAGGGCTTCTACTTCATTTAGCTGTCTAGGATTTTGTGGAGCAGGATCAATGAACATAAATCTAATCATCTGGGGTGTTAAATCAATAATCACATTCCCCTGTAGATCCACACATTGCCTCGTGGCATGATTGTAGGCTCCAGCTATAGTCATTTTTAATTCAGTACATTGAACTGATAGTGGGAAGATAGCAACATGTGCTAGTCCAGATTGGACGATCCTTTTTTTCCTTCCTGTTACCTCTTCGCCAAATGTCTCCAAGAGAAACTCATAATTGAATGCACCCAAATTGGTGTCGGTGATATCCGCCCAATCAGAATTGACTTTGCTATCAGCAAGAGTGGCATCCCTGTGTTTGTACCTCAGAGTGTAAGGGAGCTGCTCCACTTTAATCTTCTTTGGCTTAACCCCTTTCCTTGAAGTTTCTGTAGATATACTCCTTTGAGAAGCCTCTTCTGATGCTCCATACATCTCTCAATCTATACAATAAACTCCTATATTAGATGAACAAAATAGATAAAAGTCAATATATCAATCAACCTCTTTCTCTGCCTCTTTAGGAAAACTTCCATGCTTAGATAAACTTCAAACTTATCAAAGGAAAATCCATAGAAGGATAAGGAACATGGAACTATTTCAGTGCAAAGCAGGACCAAGACCAGAATCGGAACAGAAACCAAACCTAGAACTAATCGCTAGTTCCTAGTTCAACCTTCACTCTGGTTCCAATTCTGCCTAAAGACAAGTATGAAGACCAATTTCCACCATAACTAGAAGCGGGATCCTTTTGGGAATGAACCCCAATCAAATATTAATGGAACAAAAATGATCGCAAGTCCACTTCTGATAGTTTTAATATAAAATAGAATACCTTGTTGAGGATGTGGTCACATGAATCTAAGGTCTTGGGTCACATGGGCTTACAAGGAAAAACAAACAAAGGGGCTTAATGCTACCCCTCAACCGTACAAAGACCAATTTTAACCCTAGGGCAAGAAATTTTTTAAAGGTTGTCGAGCAAACCCCAATTTGCATGACACATCAACTCAGAAAATTAGGGCATCACAAACCCCACGCTGAAATCACAGAATCGACACAGAATTGAAATTAGAGGGGTTTCCAAAAAAATTTTAAAACATTTAAGTACGAAAAACCCCAATAAAAGGAAACCCTAGTTGCAAACTAGGGTATGACAAAACGCAACTATCACAAAAGCGATAGCAAACGGAAAGCAACAAATGGAAAGAAAACAAAACAAAACAGAAAAAAAAGAAAAAAGACAAAAACAAACCAAAAGAAAAAAAGCAACAAGCGAAGACCCATAGAAGAAGATTCTGAAAATGCGCCAAAACACGAGGAAGAAAATGAGAAAGCAATGAAAACACAAAACGAGAAAAGAAGGGAAAAGAAACCCTACCTTGAAATTCCCACAAGGAAAGACCGAAACTTGATAAAGATTCGCTCCGCGAAACGCCTCCGCAATCAAATCACTCCTCTCTAAGTTCTTCTGGCTTTTGTTCATTTAAACACTTTGAATAAAAAATATAATGAGCCAATTAAACATATTTAGGATTTTAAAATCAATGCATGCATGTGAGGAGGCTGCAATTAATGTCATTAATGCGGTAAGTCAGAGGTGGAGAAAACAACGCAAAAAAAATAGTTAACCCCGTGAATCAAAAAAATGAGGGCGAACACGGACCCAAATCTGAGATAGCATAAAGAATGTTTAACAAGTCCCTTACCTAACTCTGAACTCGGCTCTGGTCCCACAACAAAGACAAGCAACGAAGAAAGGAAACGAGGCGGGATCGAAACCAAGACCGGAACTGGAACTAATACAAAGTTCAAGTTTCGGTTCCGGTTCCACTTCCAACCAAGAAACAAGAAAAGAAACAAGGACAACAAATACGATGGGAAATTGGACCAAAACAAAAACTAGACTTGGCCCAAACACCAACGGAAGCAACAACACAAAGCAAATGAACAGAGTCAGAATCGGAATGAGAATAGAATTTGGAAATTTTAGAAAGTTCCAAGTTTGATTCTAATTCCGATTCTGCTTCTACCTAGGCAAAACAAAATGCAAGGAAAATGACAAACAACTCAAGGGAGAAATAGATCTGAGAGTTCAAAACAAATTGACAAACAATGAAAATGAACAAGGAAGAAAGGTGGACCCAGAACCGGGATCAAATCCAGAACTAGAACTAATACAAAGTTCATAGTCCCAGTTTCTATCTCGGATCCACTTTCGACAGACAAAAAGAAACAAGGACTTAGGAGAAAAATGAACAACTCCTAAGACCCAAAAAAACATGAAGGACAAAAAGAATACAAAGGGGGAACCATTTTATTCCAAAATAATAATGGGGTGGTTATGCAAGGCATAACAAATGGCAACTCGGGTGGGAAAATGGTTTACCCATTTTCAAGATAATGAAGAATTCAATCACCCAGAACCTCTGGTTTATGAAACATGCTAACTTAAGTAGGATTAGATATATTGAGTAAGGTTGAGCTGGAATCTCATATGTATGTCAACATGAACTACTTTGAATCTAAGTGTGTGAATATATGGTGCATCTTTCTTCATAAAAACTTTCTTCACCCCTGAATAATTACACCTAAGATCCAAGCTACGTAGGTTGAGTCCTTCAACTATCATGCAATAAAATCCTAGACATTGCTCTGCTGCCAGTTAGGCGTCCATAGCCCTGACAGAGATACCTCTAGTTCTCTCAAAGCATTCTCTACTGCTAGATAGGCATCCATAGCCCCAATAGAGATACTTGAATCACCCATTTAATATTGAGTCTACTTTCTTTCAATGGTTCTCTTTTCTCTTTTCTTTTACAAGCTTCATTTATGGGAATTCTTTATTGACTTTTCTCAATACTCAGATATCAATAATCTGCAATATGGATTGAGAACTATAGTGGACCTTATGATAGTTTCGGGAATCATATTTTTCACTTGAATCAGAGTTATAATCACCCTAAGATGAATAGGCACTTTACACAGGCAGATGTTTTATCTATTTTGTGATAGACTTCAATCATAATTCATGAGATTATCTACAATGTACATTATTCTTAATAACTTTTCAAACTAATGTTATAATGACCATAAGACATAAGTTTAGAATAAAATATTTCAACAAACATGCCTGAAAATACCTAAATCAATTTCTCTCCTAGTGACTGCAGCATACTTTGAATAACAACCCCTTTATTTCAAAATGGAAAGAAACGAAGGCCCCCAAAGAACAAGACAACGCAATAGAAAGAAACAAAACAAACAAACAAACAAAAGAAGTAATTACATATAATACAACTGACCCAGAAAATCAGACCCTCATGGGCCAAAGTAATGCTTGAGAAACTGACCATTGACGAGCAATGGTACAGGTTCTCCTATTAGGGTGGTCAATAGAAAAGAATTCTCACCCAAGATCTCAGCTATTTGGTGTGGACCCAACCAGAGTTTATCAAACTTCTAGTGGTCCCCCTTTTTCTCTTTAGCCTTATCCCATAGCAACACAAGATCTGATATCCTGAAAGCTTTTATTTTAGCTCTCTTGTCAAACCAACGTTTGACAACAGCCTAATGTTTGAAGAACTGATGTAAAGCAATGTCTCTATGTTCTTCCATGTTTAAAATATTGGTTAGCCTTACCTCAATTCGATCATCCTTTGAATAAAATTCCTGCATAAACCTAAGGACATGTATCTATAGATGTATGGGGAAGACTGGTTCTTGGCCATAGACTAACTTAAAAGGGGAATTTCCTAGAGCGGCTTTAATATGGGTTCGATCTGCCCATAAGGAAAATCTTAGCTGGGTATGCCAGTCTCTAGGATTTTTCACTAGCAATTTCTTTATTACTTCCAACAGGTTCTTATTGGTAGACTCTGCTACACCATTTCCCTAAGGGTATTAATTGGATGAGTACTTTAGAATAATTTTATGTTCATAGGCCCATTGTATGAACTCAATGGATGAGAAAGTGGGGCCATTGTCACATACCAAGGCGAAGGGTACTCCAAACCTGGTTATGACGCTTTCATTAAGAAATTTGATAACCACCTCTATGGTGCTATTTTTGCATGGTTGAGCCTTAGTCCAGCACGTGCAATAGTCAGTTGTTGTTAGGATGAACTTATGACCTGCAGAAGAGTTTGGATTAATTACCCCTACAAAATCCAGTTCCCATTGGGCGAATGGTCTTACTTCATAAACTGTTTGTAAAGGTATTGCAGGATTATGCTCCTTGGGTGCAGAGGTCTATAATGTGTGACATGTTCTGACATGTTGATGTGCATCCATAAATATGTGGGGCCAATAATAACCTGACTTGAGAATTTGATGAGCCAACAAATCCGCGGATCCATGCCATGTGCCATGTCTACCATGAAATTAGGCAATAGCATGCTTGGCTTCTTGTTGATCCAAACAGCGCAAGTAAACTCCCTCATAATTCCTTATGTATAGGGATCCTCCTTTGAGCATGTAATGAGCACTCTTCATCCTCAATGCCCTCCTTTGAGTAGCATTCATCCCCTCTGGGCATCTGTTATTGAGAAGGAAGAATATCAAATCTGTGTACCAAGAATCCTTGGTGAATGACTGCACTGTATACTGTTGGCAAGTGATACTCTTGTCAACATATGCCATAGCTTTGATAAGCCCTATCCTTGGATGAGATTATTGGATGGATTTCTAAATCATACTCTTGCAAAATAGCCATCCATTTTCCTCTTCTTTCTCCTAACTCTCTCTGCATAAGGAGAGATTTAACAGCCGGATCAAGAACTATGGCCACAACTTGGCTCCTAAGAATGTAGTGCCTAAATTTTTTTACTTCTCACACCAATGCAAAGGCCTACTTCTCAAGGGGCAGATACCTGACTTCTTCATTTTTGAATGAGGAGCTCATGAAAGAAATTTTTCTTTCATCTCCCTCTCCTCTTTGTTGTGTTAGAACAGTTGCACATGAATGGTCAGATGCAAATGAATAGATATAGAAGGGCTTTAGATAATCTGGGCTAGTCAAGATTGGTGCCTCAGATATTGATCGTTTAATCAGCGAGAAATCAGTTTTAGCCTCATTGCTCCATTCTCTTTTTGCATCTTTCCTCATCATCTCATTAAGTGGTTTGACAATTTTTGCAAACCCTGTTATAAATTTTCTCACAAAATTGATCCTTCTGAAGAAGGATCTCATCTTTTTACTTCTAGGCATTGTCAACTTCAAGATGGCTTCAACTCTATCAGGGTCTATGGATATCCCCTTTTTCTGATATCACATGGCCTAAAGGTTTCCCTTTATAAATTCTAAACACACATTTCTTTGGATTTAGGGACACTCCATAGCTTATACATCTCTTAAGGACTTTTGCTAAATCAACAACATGGTCCTTTCTGTTCTTAGAGAAAATAGTTAAGTCATCTACATAGATAATGATACACTTACCTATCAGATCCTTTAATGCTACATCCATTGCACGTTGGAATGTAGCTCCAGCATTGATAAGTCCAAACGACATTATGTGATAGGCAAATGTTGCCCACTTAGTAGTGAAGGAAGTTTTCATTCTATCCTCATGGTTGAAAAGCACTTGATTATACCTAGAATAGCCATCCAAGAATGATATCATCTAAGATCCACTAACAGTTTGTAATACCTCATCAAGAGAAGGAAGTGGATAGTTATCCTTCTCTGAGGCTTTGTTTAGGTTCCTGAAGTCCACACATAGTCTGATCTCCCCACTTTTCTTGCGTACTAGAACTAAATTGGAAACCCAAGTGGAGTGTCGTACTGGGAAGATGATTCTTTCTAACAAAATATTTTGCACTTCCTTTTGAATTAATGGCTCGATCAAAGCATTCATCGAGTGTTATTTTTGACAGAAGGGCTTTGCTTCTGGCTTTAGAAGTATTGTATGCATGATCACAGAGGTGTCAAAAGTCTGTAAATCTTCATAACTCCAGGAAATTGCTACAATGTCTTCTTTTAACACCTTAACTATTTCATCTATGATCTCCTCAGGGTAGGTTTTTCCTATATAAACATTTCTTTTGGGACTTGAATCAACTAGATTAATAGATTTATACTTCCCTCCATCATTTTATGTTGGCAACCTCTCACAAGCCTAAGGATCATAGTCAAATATTATTTCCAAAGCTACCATCCCCTTGGGAATGTTGTTGCTTTTTAGATTCATTATCCCTTCAGTGTTAAAACTCTTAGGGTCCCAATCCCCATGATCTCTTTCTGATTCATCTATTATATGTCCTTCGAAGACATTAGAACCTTCCAAGAGGGTGAGTATGGGTTGGTCATCGTCGAAGACCTAAAAATACCAGACATTATCTAGGACTACTGGGATTGAGACTAGTTCAACTGAAAATATTTTCAACTTGGAGTCTTGCATAGGCTCCAGAGTGCTAGCAGTGACTGCAAGGGCATCTGCAATCTAATTATGTTCCCTAGGAATCAAAGTGATTCCAAAAGTGTCAAAATCCTCAATCAGAATCCAAACTCTATTTCTGTAAGCAGCCAATCTTTTTTTATGACAAGTATATTGGTTGCGAACTTGTTTGGCAATTACTTCAGAATCCCCCATAACCATGAGAGATGTGACCTTCTTCTGATGAATGAACATCAGACCTCAAGCAAGTGCTTCATACTTTGCCATGTTGTTTGAGCAACCAAACTATAACCTATAAGAAGAAAAGTAAGTCTTCCCCTTTGGGTTGGTTAATTCAATCCCTGCCCCACTTCCTGATTTGGACTTGGAGCCATCAAATTTAAGACTCCATAATTGATCTAGAGCTGGGATTTCTTTCTTCTTTGGGGTTACAGTTTTTTGCTTGCTAGAAGTATGTGGTGGCTCGGACTGGTGTTTTTCATCAAATTTTAAAGGTAATGGTGAACTAGGTCTGTGAGAAAATTCACCTATATTCAAAACTTGTTCAAGAATTACTTGTTGAACCTCTTCTTCAATCAGATCATGATTTAGTACATTTTTCACCAATGCCTTGGGCATTGGAAGGGTATCTTGGGTTGATGTAATAAGTGAAGGTTGAGATTCCTTAGTCTCTCTTTGTATTTCATAGCATAGAACCTGAGTCTGCTCAAGTTGGGAAGAATCTTCCTTTTGAGCAAGATTGGCTCTTGTAAGGATGGTTGCATCTTTTTCTTCAAATGAAAACTTATTGGTGAGTGCTTGGGGTTGGCATTCACAAGCTTGCTCAGCCTGGCAGGCACAGTTCAAGATATCTACACAGGGTTGACATGTCAACTCGGAATGATTCTCATAATGGACCCTACACCAATTAGGAAGCAACAAACTCCACATATCAGCTTCTTCTCCCAGTACCAGCCTATCCTGTTGAAAAAAATTTATTAGGACTTGCTAGTTAACTATAGTCATTGGGTCATTTTGTTCTAGGGGTAGTAGATCATCAGAATGGAGTATAGAGAAAGTCATGATTTCTTCCTTCTTGTAGACTCCTATTTTAGTTTCAAAATAGGCTACCTCATTGGGAGTATCATATTTAGTAATCATATGTTTAAGCCTAGGCTCACTTTCAATTCTAATCTATGTTGCAATCCCTTTCTAGGGTAGCCACATGTGTGAGAAGTCCAAGGACAAATATCCCCCAATACTCTTCATGAGATCTCTGCTTAAAAGCATACCATAGGTTTCTGGGATATTTGTAACTTGGATATCAATGTAAGTTTGGATCCTTGGGTCAGATCCAACCTGTACATGAATGTTTTTAAGTTCTCCTACCACATTGACTTCCATTTTTTCCAATTGGATGACCTTTTTATTTGTCTAGAGTGGACTCGAGCCTAACTTCCTACAAATTGAAAATGGCATGACGCTTCCTGATGCCCTAGAATCTAGTAGGCAGTTATGTAGATTCTTTCCAAAAATTCTTAAACTCAAAAGGAAAGGTGGGGTACCGGTCTTACCTTTATAGAGGGTTGCATTCATTTCTTTTGTTGGAGTCACCTTACCTTTCCCTTTTGACCGATCTGCCTCCTCCAAGGCTCTTAACACAATTTCCCATTGAGCAGGGCACCACTTCATAATGTCAAAGAATGACAATGAAGTCTTTTGCTTTTGCATCTCTGCAATGAAATCAAACTCAGAATCATTCTTTACCTGATACTTAGGAAAATAAGGTGGGTCACCTTTATTCTGTGAGTTAGATGGACCCTTTGGTGGTGGTGGGTTATTATCCACATTCTAATTTGATGGGACCATGTTATTAGGAGGAGCAGATGTGGTAAATGGCCCTCTGTTCTGATTTCTGAGGAAATGGCCTCCCTTGGTTTGGAAGGCCTGGGCATTGTATACATCTTCCAATATTTCATTGTCTTCCTGGTTGGGAAATGGAAGTTCTTCATCAAAGATATTGTAGGCCATGGTAGTATCCATTGATCCACCAGATTTGTCGGATGCACCTTTAAATGGAGCATCGGCTTCTGCAATTTTGACTACCTTCTTCATTTTTGGGCAATTAACTTCAGAGTGAGTTGCAGTATCGTGCAGCCTACACCAATTCGACATAAAGTTGAGATCGGCCACATTTGCAGTGTGTGGATTTTCATCACTCACCTGATAATTATGGGAAACTCCCCCATTATTAGGCCCAATATTCCATGGTCTATTGTTGTTATCCCTTTGATTATATCCCCTATTCTGATTTTGATAATTCTGGTTAGAGAAATTTTGGTTCTGAGAGTTCCTATTGGTGTTGTAATTCTGGCTATAATTCTGGTTGGAGTTTTGGTTGGAGTAACCACCCTGATAAGAATACCCTCCCTAATTTTGAAAACTTTGATTTTGATTCTGGGGGGGGGGTTTATCTAAGTTGGGCCATATCATTAGACATCTGAGATAGAGTCTTCTTGAGAGTTTCCATCTCATTAGTCAGTTGGAGAGTTCTTTCACTTTCTACAGTCTTTACTATAGATGGTTGACCAATAGGATTTGATCCTCTAGCTTGATTTTGGTAAAAAAAAATTTGTTGGGAGGAGTCCTGAGTGCCATTAGTGAAGAATGGTAAGGGAGGTGAGACTTGCAACTCAGACATGGGTCCATATTGGGAATAAGACATCCTTGGGACTGTGTTGAATAGAGGAGTTGGGTTAGACATCTGATATCCTATGGGAGGAAGAACTCCTCCCAAACTCCCTGATAGAAGGCTTATATGTTGTTGCAATTGGATAGCTAAGTGATATACCTTAGACAAAGAATCAATTTCAGCGGCCTCATATGTCCTCTTCAAGAATAGGCCAATCAAAAGATCCACCGCCCTCAAGTATGCCAAAATGGTAATATTCTCAGCAACTAGGGAAGGATCATGTAACCTTCAGTACATTCTTTGGAACCTCGTGTTGAATAATGGCAATGGTTCATGAGGTTCCTTCCTTATTGTAGAAAATTGGGTATATAGAATGGTTGGGTCTACATAGACCTAGAACTGATTAATAAAGGCATTTTCCAAGTCTTTCCAACTTAGAATAGACCCTTGGGGTAGGTTTAAATACCAGTTGTATGCCATGTCACCCAAAGAATACGGGAACAATATGCACACAACATCATGATGAGCCACTTGAGCATGACTACAAGCATCCTTAAAGGCCTGTATGTGCTCTTCATCACTCCTTGATTCTCCATGCATATACTTGGGGAAAAACATCTCAAGATTCTTAGGAAGATCATGTATACCTCCCGCAGATAGTCCCTAGTGGTAAGGGGTTATTCACAAATAAATCCATGGGTCGTGGTGGTGAGACTAGTTGTGGAATAGGTGAATTTCTCCTATGAGGTAGTGTGGGTGGATTCGGTGGAAACCCAGGTGGAGTAAGCGGTGGTGACAATGGTGGAATCAGGACTCTACGAACCTGGGGTTGTACCTGATAGTGTTTTGGAATTCAACGAATGGTTAAGGGTTCTAAGAAGATCTAAGAACTCTCTCGTACCTATCTAGTGAAAATGACCCAATTCGAGCTAGCTTGTTCCTAAGGCCCTCCTTCTAGCACCAAATCTATTGATGGTAAAAATAGCACAACATTAAATAGAATATCACTATTCTATTTCTCCTGAAAAAGAAAGACAACATATAGTAATCTAACTCCCAAGGTCCTCGTAGTTGGTTCTCAACTGTGTTGATATTGCTCAATGGTAAATGTAATTGTAATATGCAAGGGGCCTTTGCTGGTAATAAGGAACAAAGTTGCATTAGATCAACTAACCTACGTTTGGGGGGGAGGGTTTAAATAAAGATAAAAAGATAAATCAGATTTTTAAAATAGAAGAACATGAATAAAACTTCTTAATATCTAGACATGCATGTCAATAATGAGTGTTTCTTTTCCTAACCAAAACAACAACATGATGCAATCCATAAAATAATCTATACCACTGCATACATTCATAGTGCTAATTCACAATCACAACCATTCACTAAACTTTTATTTCAAAACTTAAAATAGATCATTCACTCATCATCAAAACACAGATCAAATAGATATAACAGAAATGTCATTCACAAATAACTCAATGAGATAATCTTGAATCCAGATTCCTCTATTGATTCCCATCAAATAGAAAACATTTAGGCACAAAAAAATCACCAGCATACGGATTGATTATGATTCATTAACTTTATCCAAAAGGTCCAAAACTTAACAACATATAAAATGTATAAAATTGTAAAATATAACCAAGTTCAATTGAACTTTCCAAAGTATCTTGCTAACAACTATGAAATTCTAAGACTATAATTCCTATTTCTATCATCAGGTGGCTAATATTTCTTTAATGAGCTGACCTTTACAAAATAGAGCCAAGAAGTACATATAGACATATCATGCACAAGTTCCTCTCAATCAACAACTTAGATCCACAAATCAAGGAATGGGAACTGAATTAAGCACTAGACTGCTGATCTTAAGTTCCAAGATTGATGGCTCTGTTGCACAAAATTTTGACATCCAAGCAAGATGGAACTGATGAATCGAACTGGAGTCAAGTTCATATCAAAACCCTACAAAAGAGGAGAGAAGAATATGTTGTGTCAAGTGAAGAGAGTGTTCAACTGTCAGCTCACTTCTGCGTGGCATGCTCAAGGATGCACTCATCATAATTAGAGAACACTTGTTGAAGGGTATCCAAATCAACCCATCCAACCAATCATCCTCAAATTTAATCCTCTTTAACTCTGTTGAAACCAATCCTTGTACCTCCTTTAATTTAATCACTTCCCTTCTAGCAGCCTTTAATTCTTCTCTGATGTCCATAAACCTATCCAATAACAAATCTTCTCCATCATCCCATTTTTGCATTACCTCTTCAACCTGCTACTCCACTTTTCTTTCATCTTATCCAAAGAAAGACTCTCCGTGACTGAGGTATCTAGATTGACAAAAATAGCCACTATTACCTCCAATTCATCAATCTGCTAGTTCAAGTCTTTACTCACCTCTTGAACCTCATTCTTATGCTCATGAATAGACTTGGATTTGTATCCTATTATCCTCATAGTTTTCTCAATAAAATCTGCATTATCATCTTCAAGAATTGACTGCTCTTGAGTAGAGTTGACTTAGGAACTTTTCTAATGTCCTTAAGCTTTTTAATATACTCTTTATACTCTTCATCTTGCTTGTCTAGAACTTCAGCCTGCTGGTTCAAACTTCATGCCAACTCAATTGTTGTTTCATGAATCTTAAAACTATCAGTTAGAACTTCATTAACCTCTTGATTAAGCTTATCAATCCACCATTCCAGCATTGCCACCTTACTCTTCATCTGCACAAAGTCATCGGCTTCCTTCTTTTTCAATAGGATTGGGGATTCGAGAGCAGTAGCTTGTTGAGAAATTGGAGTTGAGACATCTTTTAAAAACTTATGCAATTGATCCAATTGATCCTTAAGCTCATCTTTCTTTTACTTGTCTTTGATCATCCTGGATTTGGTAGAGGAAGCTACAATATCAATTAAGTTCATTTTCTAGTTCCTTGTAGGTCTTCCCAAATTCACCGTCCCCAGCTAATAATCAGTCATTTGCATATCATCCTAGTTCTTATCCACCATTGGTATTGTACATTCAGCAATAATTTCTCTGGCATCTATAAGCTTGGTGGAGTGAAGAACCCTGGTCTTCTTTTTGGGTCTCTCCTTCTCAATCTCCTTCATCATTTCATCCCAATTGAGAGGCTGAGGTTGAATTATCTGTTTCTTTTCCAAGTCAAGCTTCAACCATGTAGGAGCAATAGGAGTAGTAGCTATTTGTGCTGAAGAAGAAGCAACAGTGGTAGAAGATAAAGGTTGCAATATTGTGTTCTCAGGCTGAGAGTCAACCTCTTGCAAATTTTGCTGCTCTCTTTGTGCCTTTTCTTGTGCAAGTTTCTCAGCCTCTTCCTTATCCTTTTGTTCTTGCAACCTTTTGGCTTCAAACTCCTTCAGATGTTCCTCTTCCAACTTATTTTCCTCTAACATATGGTCCCTTTGTCTTTTCAACTCCTCAACATAGCCCCATGCTTCTTTGGACTTCTTCTCATGTAGAGCAAGTTCTGCAGCCTCCTTTTCTCTCTCTAGGTGTTCTTTCTCTTTTTCTCTTCGTTAGTCTTCTTCTACAGCCTTGAAATTAGCCTCAAGGGCTTCTTTCTTTCATCTTTGAGCAGCCTTGTCTTCCTCAAGGTCATGAATTTTCTACTGTAAAACCAATTTATCCCTTTCCTCTTTCATCCTAAGCTCCTGCTCCTTCTGTTTCTATTTCTTGACCAATTCATCAGCCTTGGCCTAAGCTTCCAATTCTTGTTGCTTCAATGCATCATATTTTGCCTTAGCATCAATCTCTTGTTGTTTAGCCAGTGCCTCAGCTTGTGCCATGGCATCGGCTTCCCTTTTAGCCTCTTCAAATAGCTTCCATTGGTCCTCTTCAGTCAATATGTGTTCAATCCTTGCATCCTCAGTTACATCAAGAGATGCCACCACATGAGTCTCTTTGTCACATGGGGTAGCCTTAGAGTCTATCTCAATATCATGAATTTCTATCTTCGGCTCCTTCTCCTTTAACAACTCAGCTTCCTTATGGAGACTTCCCATAGGAATTTCCTCACTTGGTTGCTCTGTGAAAAGGGGCTAAGTGGATGCTTCTGCTGCAATAGATGTTGAGGCACCAACTTTTGTTGCCACTTCTTCTTCATGTGTCTCTAGAGGATCTTGAGCAGAAATTTCAATTTCCTCTCCAACATTAGGAAGGAAGAACTCTAGGGGCTCCTTAGGAGCCATTCTTCTCTTTGTCCTCATGTACGCTTGAGTGGTACCTACATCCTTTCTTTTCTTTCAAGTGTGAGCCTCTAGATCCTTAATTCTCATGACCACCCACTGAATGTTTCTATCCAAAACTGGTCTTGCAATCTGTTTTATGTCGATGGATTCTTCTGCATTCCAATCCACTGGATCAAGATCCCTAGTGCCTATGTTCTCTACATCATACTGGGGATCAAAAGTTACCCCATCATCTGATAATGTTTCAGGGATGTCCTCTTTTATCCAAAACTCAACCATGAGTGGGATAGGCATCCTTTCATAATTCCTCCTCCTGAGATCATACTCATCCTGAAGATCCATCCAAAAGTCCTCCAACAGATTGAAGTGTTTGTCAAAGATAGCAGGAAGGAGTCATTGCATCTTATGATTAGGGTCATAATGATTCCTTGAAGTATACAAACCCAACTTCAACTAAACTAATTCATCACATACTACCTTAGCTACCACAATGTGTGGACAGATATACTCACCCAACTTCATGGGGAACTTATGACAACTAGTCTTGTGCTTATTACCAAACTCCATGTTGACTGTTAGGGCTTGATAAATGAATTGCATTAAAAAAGCTTTATTGCTGCAACACCTAGGAAATAAATGAGGGTGACCACCAAAACCTCCCATCCTAAAGTAAGTAAATGTGGGGTATTTAATAAACCAATGTCCCCATTCATTGATGAAGGCCATGGCCTCTCTACTTGGTCTATAACCAGCATCTCCTATTAATCGATTAATGATGATATAAAGAAATGCATCATGAACCCTCATGTAATGTGACTCTGAGGTCTACAAGGTAATCTAATCATAGTGATCCCATACATTCTTTTGTCCTTGAGCCTCTCCCAATACACCAACTGCATTAAGTCTCGGAAAGATCCCTCTTCTGGTAGTTGCATAGACTACATAAGAGGTCATGAAGAAACTCTTAGTTTCTCTCACTCTAAGCATCTGATTATGTATGCAATCTAAGACAATCATGGGCCAATGAAAATATTATCTACCATCAAGGATAGTTTAGATGAATGGGAGTATCCATTCTTTAAATTTGAAGGCATCCCTCTTCCTAAACACCCTAGAGAGCATCATTATTATATCAGAGATCTCCTTATAGAAGTCTACCCTCTTAGGTTGATCAGGAAGCTTTGCCAAAGACTTTTTCTCAACTCTCATCCAAGTCTTGTTCATATGAGTTCTATTAGCTTTCTTCTTGTCACTATATAACTTGAGGGCTTCTGCTTCATTTAGTTGTCTTGGATTTTGTGGAGCAAGAGCATTGAAAATAAATCTAATCATTTGGGATGTTAAATCAATAATCACATTCCCCTGTAGATCCACACATTGCCTCATCCCATGATTGTAGGATCCAACTATAGTCATTATTAATTCAGGACATTGAACTGATAGTGGGAAGATAGCAACATGTGGTAGTCTAGATTGGATGATCCTTTGTGTCCTTGTTACCTCTTCGCCAAATGTCTCAAAGAGAAACTCCTCATAACTGAATGCACCCAAATTGGTGTTGGTGATATCTGCCCAATCATAATTGACTTTGCTAGCAGTAAGAGTGCCCTCCTTGTGTTTGTATCTCAGAGTGTAAAGGAGCTGCTCCACTTTAATCTTCTTTGGCTTAACCCCTTGCCTTGAAGTTTTTGTAGGTTGGCTCCTTTGAGAAGCCTCTTTTGATGCTCCAGACATCTCTCAATCTCTGCAATAAACTCATGTATTAGATGAACAAAAGACATAAAATTCAATATATCAATCAACCTCTTTCTCTTCCTCTTTAGGACAACTTCCATACTTAGCTAAACTTAAAACTTATCGGAGGTGGAGCCATAGAAGGATAAGGAACAGGGACCTATTTCAGTGCAAAGCGGGACCAGGACCAGAATCGGAATAGAAACCGAACCCAAAACTAATCACTAGTTCCTAGTTCAACCTTCGCTTTGGTTCCAATGTTGCCTAAAGATAAGTATGAAGACCAATTTCCACCATAACCGGAAGCAAGATCCTTTTGGGAATGAACCCCAATCAAACATTAATGGAACAAAAATAATCGTAAAATCGCTTCCAACAGTTTTAATATAAAACAGAATACCTTGTTGAAGACGTGATCACATGAATCTAAGGACTTGGGTCACATGGACTTACAAGGATAAAAAAACAAAGGGGCTTAATGCTACCCATCAACTGTACAAAGACCAATTTTAACCCTAGGGCAAGACATTTTGTAAAGGTTGTCGAGCAAACCCCAGTTTGCACGACACATCAACTCAGAAAATTAGGGCATCACAAACCCCATGCTGAAATCACAGAATCAACATGGAATTGAAATTAGAGGGGTTTCCAAACATATTTTAAAACATTTAAGTACAGAAAACCCCAATAAAAGGAAACCCTAGTTATGAACTAGGGAATGACAAAAGGCACCTGTCATGAAAATGACAGCAAACAAAAAACAACAAACGGAAAGGAAACAAAACAAAACGGAAAAACAAAGAAAAGACAAAAACAAACCAAAAAGAAAAAAGAAACAAGTGAAGACCCACAAAAGAAGATTCTGTGAATGCACCAAAACACGACGAGGAATAACATGAGAAAGCAACAACAACACAAAATGAGAAAAGAAGGGAAAAGAAACCCTACCTTGAAATGCCCACAAGGAAAGACTGAAACTTGATAAAGATTCTCTCCACGAAATGCCTCCTCAATCAAATCGCTCCTCTCTAAGTTCTTCTGGCTCTGGTTCATTTAAACACTTTGAATAACAAAGATAATGAGCCAGTTAAACATAATTAGGATTTAAAATCAATTCGCGTGTGTGAGGAGGCTATAATTAATGCCATTAATGCAGTAAGTCAGAGGTAGAGAAAACAACACAAACAAACAGTTGACCCTGTGAATCACCAAAAGCAAGGTAGACATGGACCCAGATCCGAGACAACATAAAGAACGTTTAATAATTCCCTTACCTAACTCTGAACCTAGCTTCGGTCCCACAACAAAGACAAACAACGAAGAAAGGAAACAGGGTGGGATTGAAGCCAAGATCGGAATTGGAACTAATACAAATTTCAAGTTCCAGTTCTAGTTCCACTTCTAACCAAGAAACAAGAAACAAAACAAGGACAACAAATATGATGGGAAATGGGACCAAAACAAAAACCAAACCCGGCCCAAACACCAACGGAAACAACAACACAAAGAAAGCGAATGGAGTCAGAATTAGAATGGAAATAGAATCTAGAAATTTTAGAAAGTTCCAAGTTCAATTCCAATTCTGCTTCCGCTTCCGCCCGGGAAAAACAAAACGCAAGGAAAACAACAAACAACTC
This sequence comes from Sequoia sempervirens, assembly GCA_007258455.2. Taxonomy (NCBI): domain Eukaryota; kingdom Viridiplantae; phylum Streptophyta; class Pinopsida; order Cupressales; family Cupressaceae; genus Sequoia; species Sequoia sempervirens. The sequence continues at coordinate 80,144 of VDFB02212816.1, read as the reverse complement.
AAGGGAGGAACAAACCCAAGAGTGCAAAACAGATCGAGAAACAATGAAAAGGAACAAGGAAGAAAGGTGGACCCAGAACCGAGATCAAATCTGGAACTAGAACTAATACAAAGTTCAAAGTCCCAGTTTCTATCCCAGATCCGCTTCCGATAGACAAAAAGAAACAAGGACTTAGGAGAAAAATGAACAACTCCTAAGACCCAAACAAAACACGAAGGAAAAAAAAAGACAAAGGGGGACCCATTTTGTTCCAAAATAATAATGGGGTGGTTATTCAAGGCATAACACCACTTTTTCTTGCATTTTCACCTTTTCTTGAGGGCAACACGATGTGCTTTCCTAAACTACCACCTTTATCTATAACATTTTTCTATCCCAGGCCTACAAATCCTTTGATCTAGAAACTATCATAAATCTTTCAACCTGGAACTAGAAACATTTATCATAATAGTCCTAAATAGTCCTTTGTCTCCTCAAACATCACAACTATCCTTTGACATTGGTCTTCCTAGGAAACATCAAAATAGTATTTTGGATAAACATCAAACATCTTTAAACATCAGTAACCTCAATCAACATTAGTCTTATGAGACCATCCTCAACATCCTTTTAGATAAATATCAAATCAACCTCTTAGACATTGGCATATCAAACATCAAACCTGAAACACCAAAACATGGGTTCACCAAAATGAATCAACAAGATGATGAACCACAATTTTTCTACTAATGTTTCATTCAATTATGAGGGATATAATGCATAAATAGCTTGATTAGAAAATAAACCTAACTGTTATAATAGAAAATATAGGAATTTTTTAAGATGATGAAATGATGTGTACCTTGTTGAAAAAGTGTTGTTTCAGGCCTCACTGGGGACTCATTCACCTTGTGGCGAATGGGTCCCTGATAGGGTTTTGGAAAACTAATTTATGGGCTATATTCTTCAATATCTACAATCCTAGATCCTAGGTGTTCAGCTCCCGAAATTTAAAAAATAAATTATGTAGCTTCATTTTTGTTATCTTGCAAGAAAGGTGACAACTTTCAAAACTTTTTCTCTCCACTTGATCTTCAACCTAAAACCTACAATAACACATCAAGGAGGAGAAAATATTGATTGTTAGGGGATAGGGGTTTTCCTTGGTCAAATCCCATTTTGGTAATTAAACCTTGAATTGAAACAATGCATAAAAGGAAAGATGAATGAACAATGTAAAGCCACAACTCGCCAATCCTTAATTGAACCTTGGAGTACAAATCAACAATCTTGCATGAAGTGACCTCAATGAATCTAGATCTTGATCTTGAATTTGGATATGAAACAATGCTTGAATAGGATCTCCAATGCTACATCAATGCATTAGCTCAACAACATGCATGATGCACTACATGATGAAATGATCTTTGATTGCTACAATAAAGCTCTAATAATCTTCCCTTGAATACCTTCTTGAATGGTCTCAAATGTTCTATAATACTCTTGTGAAAGTACTCTTATGATCACTTGAACTTGCTAGGTGAAACTATGTGAAATATCCTTATATTTATACTTAACTTAAGATTAAATCCCAAATTCAAATAACACAAGCCGACATCAGGTCTTGAATTTGAAATCATTAAAATCCTGCCCAAAACACATCCCAATGGGGGTGTCCTAAGTTAAGGAGGACCCATTCGCCATAGGGTGAATGGGTCCTAGCACACTTAACTAGGAAATGTTTTGGGGAATGTGAAATAACATGCCAAAAAGGGGTCCTAGGACCTAGTGAGGACCCATTTTCCAAGTGGTGAATGGGTCCTAGGTCACTATCCTAGGACAAAAACCTTACAAAATTAACTATTGTGAAACTTTATTAGTGAGTGTCGGGATTTATCCCTCATAGAATGAAATAAATAAGGCTTAGATTTGAATTTAAGGGGCCAATTAAGCTCAATTAACCTCAATTAATTAATTAAATCCCTAGATTAGTGTGAAAGTGTAAAGAAACACTTTACAACACCCTAAATAAGGTTCCATTAAGTCTATTTTACTAAAAAGGGCCCTAGACTCAATGTGAACGTGAAAAATACATTACAACACTAAATCAAGGCATAATTAAGTTATTTTTAATATTATTTATTCCCAAATTAAGTAAGGAAAGGGATACTTTTTCCATTACTACAAAACCTATCAGCTTGCTAGTATCTTTTGATCTCATTTACACACATCTTGTGAGCTTGTTAACTTAGTATAACTATCTCCCTCCTAGTTTTACAAATCACCATCATCTCTCTTTAAACTTGTACTCATGAGTCTAGTCCAAACAAAGACATCAACCCAAATATTTTATCAACATCTTGAGATCTAGCACAAACCAATCAATCTTTTCATAATCCTTTTTGTGTAAAGGATTTACCATCGAACCCCGTCATCCTTAAACATCAAAATACAAATCAGCTTTGTTATCCTTTTGTCCAATGGTTAACCATCCAAATCCAAATCAATTTGAATGTCATCCTTGTGTCCAAAATATTTATCAACACATCCTTTGAAATCCAACTTTGAAATCAAAATAAAAACAACATTACACATATCTATCATCTAGATCTTTTCATCCTTTAGGTCTAGTAGGAATTTTAAGACAACAAAAAGATCACAACATAGGAAGAAAATAGTAGCCCATACTATTAGTTATAATGTTCCAAACACCAAAAACATTCACACAAAAAATATTGAAACTTCAACTAAAATACCATGGGGGTACTCTACTCCTCAATAATCAAACATAAATCTTCAATCACAAAATTTTAATCCTCCACCACAACAAAATGTTGATCCTTCACAACTAAATGTACATCTCGAACATCAAAACTATTTGTCTCAACATGTAAATAAACCCACTAAAGGACAAGATGGGTATATAGAAGAGGATTCTGATGAAGAAATTACTGAAGAAAGGATCTTATAAATGACTCAAAACCCCAAAATGTTAAAGGTGATGGACAAATTTCTTAGTTTCGATCCAAACACTCACTTCTATAGGCTTTCCCAACATGGTGCTAAGCTACCCATTGATTACAACATTGAAAATATTAAGTCCATCCAACCCTTATTTGTAGAGATGAAGATACGATGGTTAGACAAGTCTTTAAACTTATTATACAAGAGAAAATTCCAAGATTCTTTGCACAAACAAATGATCCTCCTCAAGCAATACTACTTGAAAATCCATTATATAGACAACCATCTCAAATGGAACAAGCAATGTTAGCACAAAAAAATAAATGATATTACCCTAATGTCTTGGGGACACAAAACATTCCACAACAACTAACCAACCCTTTTACAACTCTACTCATAACTCATAATGCTTCAACTAGTACATGGAGACCCAATGTATCAAGGTACTTATATGCATCTTCTTGGTCACAAAATGCACCTCAATAAGGTCAAAATTCTAACATGCAAAAAATGTTGAATCTTCCTCCTAGACCACCAAATCCACCATTGCATACTAATATGCCACCACAACAACAATAGATGGCTTCAACCATCTCTACCGTTCCTATTCTAACAAATCAACCTCTTCAACCACAACAAACAAATCAACCTCTTCAATCACAACAACAACCACCACTCTATCAACACACAAACCAATCCTCCATAACAACAACTCATGTACCAACAACATAACACTCCTCAACAACAACATGCTCAACAAAAACCTTCATACAAATACCCTTCATATTTTCTCAATATCAACAAGGGTTAAACTTTCAAAATCAAGATCCTATCACAATGCAATATCAATATGGTCCTTCATATACCCAAACTCCATAAAAACAAAACACAAATCTTCAATATCAACAAAATATTGTTCCTCAGCAAAAAAATCTTGTTCCTAAACAACAAAATCTTCTTCCTCAACAACACAATCTTTTTCTTTAGCAACAAAATATTGTACTTCAACAACAAAATCTTGTTCTGTGGTGCAGGGGCACCTAATCAAATGATGTAAATATGGTCTAATGTTGGGTTTTTGGGTGTTTTGAGTCATATTTTATGCAATAAAGTCTATTTAGACCATTTCTAATGTTTTCATGTCATGTGGGGTCAGTTTAAGTAAAGGTTGTCATATTTTGTAATTCTTGCAAATGTTGCATCAACAACTTTGCAGTTTGGCTTGTATTTGGAAGGTGAACGGTCACATATTCAAAAAATAGTTGTAGACCTTTGGTTTTTTATTTTTGAGGATTAAATATGCCTTGAAAAACTTGAGGCAAACTTCTGAAGGTGATTTTGTGATCAAACAATAAAGGAACTTCTTTTTTTCTATAATTCCTTGAGTAAATTTTCTGCTACAGGCGTGTGTACAGTTTCATAATGTGAGTAAATGAACTAAAGTGCATTGGAAATAATGGAGACATGAACTAACTCTATTTTGGTTTTGATTTGAGTTGATTTCATAAAACTTGAAGGTTTTTAGAGCCAATTTACTGAGAACGGTCTGAAAACCCTAAGTCAAGAGGGTTTGAACAAGAAAATGGAATATTGAACCATTCCACCAGTGAAAACATCTGTAAATCATTGGAATGGATTTAGTTAGGATTTTCTTCAAGTTGGTTAGGCGTTTAGATGCAGGGGATGGAGGTAGGGGCAGTGTTTGTGAAAGCCCTAGCCTAATATCTCAATGTATTAGGCTTAAATTGATAGGTAGAAGTAGGGTTTTGATGTTAGAAGATTAGGAAGTGCTACTAGTTGGTAAAATTCATTGATTTAGACCCCATATGATCTATTTGAAGTCTTATAATGAATTTTTGTGGTTTGGATAAGGAAAATCACATAGCTTCTTTGTAAAATAGGCCTAATTAGGCTTAAGGGCAGCATAGCAGTCCATTTTAGAAGGTAATGTTCCAAAACAATTCTATGCAAAAATTTGGTATGTTAAAGAAGAGCATAAAGGGTATTCTAAATGGTAATCAACTCATGGGTTTGAGGAATTCTCTAAAATATATGCTTAAAAATCATAGTTTGGAATGCTACAAGCAAGATTGAAGGAATTGTGAACAAGACACCAAGTTAGGATTCCTAAGTTGAGAAGTTAGTTGAATTGGGATTGATTTGAAAACCTCCACCCTGCTCTGCATCATTCTGCAACATCAAAACATGAACTTGCAATATCAATACAATGCTCCCCAAGGACCGAATGTTTCATCACATACATATAACATCCCTCAAGGTCCAATACACACTCAAAACCAATGTTATGACTCATCATCCTTTATCGAATAAAAAAGCTATAATCCACCTAACCCTCCACAAGGAAATGAGTTAGCATTATAAATCCAAAACCTAAACCAAAGGATAGCATACATACAACTCAGAAAGACTAAAAAGATTTATGCTTTGGAAGGAATTTGTCCCTATCCTTTGGATCAAAGCATTGCCATGATTCCCTTTCCTAAAACCTTTGAAATTCAAAAATTTGACAAGTACAAAGGAAGAGGCTCGATCCCATCTCTATTTAATCAACCATTAATTCAATAACTACCCTAGAAGAGAGAAATTCTTGCATGAATTTAGCTCATGGCATTAACACATCCTATTGCCATTACCACTCATCACCATAGATTGGTATTCATCTCTAGATCTTCTATTTATCACCATGGATCAAATCTATGACTGTAGACTTGACTTAGGTATTTTCCATAATCATAAATTGAGACTTTGAAATTGTAATATTCAAATTCAAATTAAATGCAATTGAACCCCTACTAAATATTATGTGTCAACTTGATACATATTTGTATCGATTTGTGTGCTACGTTGTATTTAAAAATGTTTATTCATTCATTTTAAAATCATTTGAAAACTATCAAGAAAATTTTGATTTACTAAAAAGAATTTCATCATAGCAATAGTATCACACATCCCAAATCAATTAAATGTTTTGATTGTAATTATCATAGCCGAGGAGAATGTGATCTTTCACAATTCACCAAACTCTCAAATAGGTTGGTGAGCGCCACAAATTCACAAAGATATTAGCACCTTCTCAATTAATATTTCTTCTATGTGAATGTTAGGTTTGAAAACAACAACACGCAAAGATGGATACAAAAGAAGAAAAAGACAATGTTGATGATCAATTTAATATTATTGTACTCTTATTCTCGCTTACAAATAGTTAATTCATGCAGCGGCCATTAAAATGGGTAATGGGAAGACCAGGCAACAGGAAAACATCCAAGGGATCTTACATTTTGTCCCCATCATAGACAAAAAAAAACACAACTTCTTGTTGTGTAACTCCCAACACCAACTCAGCTCATTTGTTCACAGATATCCTCAAATACACTCATGGGCATATCCATTAGTTTATGAAACCCCAGATTAATTTAAGTGGGCTTCACTAATTTCTAGCAGTAATAAGTAAATTCATCAGCCAAATTGAAAGACAGGACAATCAGCTAAATTGTGCAAAGAGAAATAGCATTATTTTTTTTATTACACTGTTAAATTTGTCTTTTTGGTGAGTGGGTATGTGTAGGATCATGATGGGCCAAAAAGTGGCTATATGATGGGTATGTGGCTAATAACTTTTTTTACCCAAAAATGATGAAATGAAAAGGGTTTTAAAAGGAGATTCTCAGCTTTCCACCAATATAAATTATGCTTTACTTTGAATTTAATAAATAATTATTATTCATTTTCTTTTTGAATTATGACTAAAGTCCTAATTGATAGGTTGATTGAAAAACATCTATAGCTTTCAAACGGTATCACATTTTTTTAATCTAAAACATGTGTCACATTCCATGCTTCGCATACTATAGGATTTTTTAAAAAATTGAATTTCATGAAGTTTCAACCAAGTTAATGTGGTCAAACATACGAGTTTTTTATATTATTTAAAATTTGTAATAAAAAAAATCATATTTAATTATTTACTTGGAAAAAAATTACAAAAAAATATGCATCACATCGGGACATGATTCCTCTACTTATATCTAAATTATTATAAAAAAATATTATCATTTTATCGTGGTTAGGGTGGTTAGACGGACACCTACTTCTTATTTTTTCCCTAAAATTTAAGTACTACTGCATTGAAATTTCAAATTTTCACCAAATAGATTTTTTTTAAAAAAAATAAACCTAGTAGTTTAGAAACTACATTCAATTTGCTATAGATTCTATTCTTACATATTTTTGAAATAATATAGATAACTTATTCAAATTTTTACGTCAAGTTGCCTAACTCTAATTTTTCTAAATTTTTCGCCATTTAAGGGCTTGTTTTTTCCATGATGATCCTGCACATACTCGAGTAATGGTTTTAGTGAAAAGAACAACATTTTGAGTCATTTTGAAAAAGAATTCATCAAAAGCTAAAATAGAGAGATGTTACTACAATAGAAATAAGAGAGAGAAACTTTATCTAAGAATATAGATTATACATAGTAGAAATAGATTAACAAAAAGTAGACCAAAACTATAAGAAGTCAATTACGTTTTTTTTTTCAAAAAGAGGTATTTTTCCATCATGTGTTGAACAATAGGGAGATATATTTAGGAGAATATTAGGCTTTTATCTTTGATTATGTGTAGGTGTGCAATGGAAGAAGTGGAGCTCATACAAGAGGAAGTGTAGACTTCAGAAGAAAAAAAATGATCTTGTTTGGGCGTATTATAGTAATCTAGGGAAATGCTTGGAGGTTTTGAGTATGCACATAGTAAAATAGCATCTTAGATGAATGCTAAGTTATTTATGTTAAAAACATTAAGTGGCTTTCATGGATTAGGAGGCAACCTATAAAAAAGGAGAGGGAATTCAAAGATAAAATAAGGGAGGCCATATTTCATAGGAGATGTTTATTTCTAATACTTCTTAAACATTACAAGACCTTAATAGCACTGTTGGTAGGAAATTATAATAGTTTAGACATAGTTGAGTAAATCGTACCACATCTTTTTGAAAGGAGCTCATAAAGTATAAGATTTGAAAGACACCATCTATAGTAGGGATAGGATAGATGGGTCACATCTCATACCTTAGATATATGTATAGGAAAAGACATGTTTAATAGTAGTGAGAGGAAGGAAGTAAGAAAGAATATAAATAAGAAAATGTATAGAGCATAGAGGACGATGTATAATGAATGTATATGATGTAAAAATGAGATATACTTGGATATATGAATGTACTTAATTGATATTTTAATAATACATTGTTACCAAAATTCTATATATATTTGTACCATAGAAAAATGGATCATTGACATTTTCATGGTTATTTAGGTCTTTCTCTTGTGATGCTTGACCTATCTTTCTTTGATTTAATGTTGCAATGTAACTTATGCATTCACATTAGGTCCTAAACATTCAAATTATGACGTCTTGTGAAGGTGTTGTGAAGTGTTGTAACACATTTCTACACTCTTCTAGACTCTTTTCATTATAATTCATCTAAAAATCACCTTTTTATTCATCATCAAGTCCTATTTTAAAGTGTTGTAAAGTCTTGTAACAAGATTTCACACTTTTCTAGGCTTTTTATCACTTTTTATACCTTTCTTATGCTTTATACAACCCCTTTATGCACTCATAAGATTTAATTAAGTGTATTTTTTAATGTAAACCTGACAAACAACATTAAATGCAACTTAATTCCTGACACCCACTTACAAGCCTAAGGTGGGACCAATTCGCCATGGGTGGCGAATAGGTCCCTCTTGGCTCCAAATTCAAAATAACTCAAAATCCCTTTCAGGTTTTTATTCAAAAAGACCTTATGTCGGACTGTGATGAGGTATTATTGGGTAATTATGGCATAAGTGTATAAATAAGTGTTTTTCTTCTCATTTTAAACCCCCCTCCATTCATCAAGTTCACTCATTCACTAATTCATTCAAGCATCATTCAATCAAGCAAACATCAAGTATCTTGGAGTAGCCATTGACATATCTTCATACTTCTTCAACAACATTTTTTGTGAGTTTAGGAAATTTGCATGTTGTTATTCATCATTTCCTTCATTATTTCATTTCATTTCTTTATTAAGGGTATGATTACCAAAGTGGGATTTGACCAAGGCAAATCCCTATACTCTAACCCTTAACCATTTTTTTCCCTTTTGCATGTGTGTTTGCAGACTTTTGTATGCAGATTTGTCAAGCAATTAGGTGTTGAAAAGTGGACAACAAGTCAACAAAGTGTTTCAATTCAACTAAAACCTATTTCAAGCTTAGAGACAACCTACAGTTAGTTTTCTATAGATTTGACTTTGTCAACCCGACAAGAAGACAAGTGCAGATCTAGAACTATAGAATTGACCTTTGATTTTATAGAATTTTGGAGGAGGACTGATTTGTCATCAGTGGTGAATGAGTCCCACCTGAGGGCTGAAAATTTTGATTTTGTCAAAATCCAGTTCCCAACAGTCGGAAAGCAGTTTCAAGTGTTTTTGCCAGTAGAAGGATTGATTTTCCATCAGTGGTGAATGAGTCCCACTAGTGATTTATAGTGATTTATGCTAGTTTTTAGAGCCTTCCAGATTCAACATTCAATTCCCAGGGTCACTCTGTTAGACCTTGTTCAATTTTGTTTGCATTAGTTTATGTTTTTAGTTCATTCTTGCATACCTCACTGTGTTTTCAAACATTGCATATTTCATTAGTTTTGCATTCATAATCAATCAATTTTATAGATTAGTTGGATTTAGTCATAATTCCATCTTGCATTCCTTAGTTTGAGTGAACCACCTCAATTTTAGGGTTCTATCTCTCTCCTTTCAGGTGAAAGATCTTAAGAGTGCAAGAGAAGTCCATAGAACCTTCAAAATTGATGGTTTAATATTGTGATGTGATATTTTGTTATGTTTGGTTAACTAGTTGGTATTATGTTTGGGTCAAATCATTTCTCTCTTTATATGACTGATTCTAGGGTATAAATACAACACTCATAAAGTACTTAGGGTTCAGAAACTTGGTTTGTGCTCCCTGGCATTCTTGATAACATTGTTTTCATTGCTAGGACCCTAGTTAGGTTGTATAAAACACAACAATACTCATATTTTCAAAATTTTAAATTAGATATAGAAGGGAAAAGAGGAAGATATGAAAATTTGTGGCACTATCCTCTTGGCATCTACCATGTGAGAGGGAGTTAGGAACTAAGGGGATGGAGAATGGAAAGGGGGAGGAATTCTAAAAGGGATCCTCGAAGAGATGTAAACAATTAAAAAAATTATCAAATAACTACCATGGGAAATAATAAATGATTAATGTAATCCCAAATCAACCACACCCATGGAAAAATAAAAACATGAGAAAAATCAAAGAGAAAATTGAACTATCAAGAAAAATGAACATGAAAAGTCCAAATGCAGAAGAGAGAAGACAAAGACAAATTGTTGAAAGAGAAGAACAACACTATAGAAGAATTGAAAATACAGAGAAAATAAGAATTGAGTGTGGCAATGAGGGTGTTGTTGAGCATGCCAATGTGGGTGTTACTGAAGGGAAAGAAAGAGAATACATAGAAGAAGAATGGAAGACCTTGAAGAGATTAAAGTCACACGAGGAAAAATAAAGACAAATACCAACCAATTTAAAGAAGAACATTGATTATTATGGAAGATCTAGAAGATTGTTGCTAGATGTTTGTAATGGCACAAAGGCTTCACTCCAACTGTAACTCTCCAAAAGTACTACAATAAACCCAAATTTATGAAAACTAACACTCAATTTAGACAATAGAATTAATGAATTTCTAGAAACTCTAGAAAAGGTGAACTACCTATTCAAGAAGAATATCTGGAAGAATTAGTTAATGGAAGCATAATGAAATCAAGGGAAGAAAGAGGAAAAGAAGAGGAGATTAGATTTAATTTTGGAAAATAATTGTGTTCAATAACAAATGTAATATCGTTAATAAATAAGAAGGTGAAGAGATGTATTGAAGAGTCAGCCCTTGAACAAGGACCCATCCCCTAAGCCATATAAGAGTAGAAGAATTTTTGAAGACACACTACAAAGCAAAGAGACAAGAGGGAAAGAAGGAAAAGAAGAATATTGGGAAGATATACATGGAAAGGAGTACTTTGACAGAAATTTAGCAAGAGATAAGGGAAGAAAGTAGAAGCCCCATACACCTAGGATAGTAAAGAAAGAAAAGGAAGAAAAGAATTGTCAAAAAATTCATAGACCTAAAGCATAAATAAAACAAAAAAATGGAGTCACTAATCAAAATCTCAGTATTTGGAAAAGATACAACAGAGGTTGAAAAAATAATATTCTTAATGGAATCTATGTGGGAAAGATGAGATTTTGATGACGAAAAACCAAAGTCATTAGATTTTATATCTTCGTTAAGGAAGGAGGTATTGGATTGGTACAAGAAAAATTATCTAAAACATGAAAAAAAAATAGAGGAAGTGAAAAATAATTCTTTGAAAACTTTGACACCTCAGGTGATATCCCTATGGAGAGTATTAGTAAAATGAGGGATTTGGTGCAAAGAGAAGATAAATCTATGAAGACCTGTGACAAAATATTCATGGAATTCTATCACAAATGGGAGGAACCTCTAACTGAATGAAAAAATATTGAATGGTTCATCTATGGATTACAAAAGGAAATAAGAATAATATTATATGGGAGGAAATTTGATACTTATACAGACCTGATCACGATGACATACCACATAGAATCTAAGACATGGCACAAACCACATAAGGATGACATAAAGGATAATCTTGATGAATTGTAATTAGTGGTAGAACAACTGATGATACAAAATTATGATATTTTAGAAAGAGGAGAGGCAAGAAAGCTAAGGAGATTTGGTGCACATATTTTTCAAGAGAAGGTCACATTTGAAACTATTTCCCTAAGGCTCGGGGAGAAAGAATTGAAGTAACATTACATGTAGAACTAAAAGTTGTACTAATCAAGACAAATTCATAAAACTATAGAACTTTCCAAGAATGGGACAACCACCTCACTAAGGATTGTATCGCATATCAATTTCAACTCCAAAATACAATAAATCATCCTAACCCCAAATTCTCGATGAACCACAACTATGATCTTGAGATGGATAGAAATATTGCATATGTCAAAGGACTTGCATAAGGTCCCTTATATGATGCAGGATATAGGAAGCCACCTTGGAAATATAATAGAAATTATTATGCATTGCAGAACAACCAACCATAAGATTACATTTCAAATAATAGACAATCAAAATAAAGAGGAGGAAGAGGACATGATAGAAACAAGCACTAGAGAAATGACGTTACATGTTATAATTGTGGAAAGCTAGGCTATTATGTTATAGAGTGTTGGGAAGAAAGAGAGGAAGTTTCCATTTTGTAGAGATAGTTATAATGACATATTTAAATGTGAGAAAGTACAAAAGTGTTATAAAAACACAACACAATCAAGAAGCGATAAATTTTGCAAGGCCATAGAGGAACTAGGGTAATCAAAAGAATATTAATGTAAGGAGTCAGATTTTGTCAAAGAATGGATCAATGGTCATCTGATACATTAATTGAAGAATATTCAACTCAAGAACAACAAATGAAATTTAAGAAAAAGAAGAAGTTTGGAATGAAGAAGAATAAGGCTATAGTCCTAACAAGATAAGGGACTAATACCAAGAAGAATAAAAAAAGATAAATTGAAGAAGTTAGTGAGGACTATGGTTTGGAAGAACAAGAATATGATTACTTATGACCAAGAAAATAACAACATTACAGAGTGGTGGAAGATGCAAAAACAACAAATTATACAACAATAAAATGATGACAAAGCTTGTTTTGCAAAGAAGTTATTATGCTAAATAATTTGTCTTCTTTGGCCTATTCAAAGGACCTCCTAGTTAGTCAATTTTAAAAAAAAATGGGGAAGTATTGGAACAAATAGAAACAAAAATTCCCTCAAATTATAGAAGAATAGAACTAGAAGAATGACCCTCTTTTAATTACCACACACCTTAATAATAGAAAAGTTAAATATGTGATGGTAGATCTAGGTGTAGACTTGAAAATTATTCCAACAACTAACTGGGAGAGATTGGGCAAACCCAAGTTAGTAAAAACACCAAAAAATATTAGTTTGGTAGATGGTTTTGGTATGGATACCTTAGGAACATGAAATTTGGAATTAAACATAAAATAACTTAAGAAAATTATAAATTTTGAGGTCATTGAGATGAAAGAACCCTTTAAAACTTTTAAATGATTACTAAGATTAATATGGTTTGTCAATTCTAATGGCACAATAGACTCAAGAAAACATGAGATATCTTTGGTGAATGACAATAAGAGAGTGCATATCCCACTAGGTGAAAGGGAAGATAGAACATATGTAGAGGAAGATGAAAAAAGAGATGGGGAAGATACAAGAACTATTTACTCTATCTCAAGACTACCGACTTCAGAAGAAGAAGAAGACTCCAATATCTCTAGAGAAATTGAACTAGATGGTAACAATGACAATATAGATAGTGGTGAAGTTCTTTATGAATGAATGCAAGGAGAACATGAATTAAATTTATTAAAAAACTATGAGTTTCAGAGAGCACTTATGATACATAATAGATCTATAAGCCCTCTATAAACTACTACAAGTATAAGAAGGATACCAAAAAATATAAAATAAAATAAAAAAACCATCGGCCAAGTATCTTGTGGCCATATCCAAACCTAAAAGGTCAATATGTTCATCATACTAGAAACTAGTAAACACCGGAGAACAAAGGTTATACCTAAGACATAAGCATGTAGACATAAAATAAATTATACACACAAGGAATGACTATTATAAGGTTATTCTAAATTACACAACCAGGTTAAGCCATGGGAAAGCATCAGGTAGGTCAGAGTTTGAACATCAAATTCCTCAACCTAACCCTAAAGATATAAAACAAGGGATCAATAAAGAATATTCTATAGATACACTAACTTAACAGTGTTGAAAGAATGAATAAGGTTGTCATTGGTTTTCATTAATGAGTTGTTATTGATCTCAACACCAATTATACATCACATGACTAATGATGGATGTTTATAGAAAAGTATTTTGCAAAGGATTTTTGACTAAGTGTTCATATCGACAGTTTCAACACACAGTGCCCTCTGGTATTTTGGTCCATGTCTATTCGTCTTCTCAGAAATACCTATGTGGTTCTAGTATGTTGTTCATAGATATATGTTCCATATTATTCCAAAATTTTAGTTGTTTCAAATGGTTAAGTGGTTTGATAGTTGCAAGTAACAGAAGTTCGGTAGATATGGTTTATATAGTTTTCTATGTATTGGACCTTACCTAATTGGCTTGCATTCCTCCGTGGATTTGAGTTATTTGTTGTGGTTTTAAGGGAAGGTTTATAGGTTTTAGTACATTGTATATTTCAATTGGCATGACATTTTGTTGTTTGTATATTCCTTGGTGTCAACTGATTAGTTGGAACTTATTCTACTTTTTAGTTCTATGATTGGCTAACTCAAGGTATGTGAAGCATTGAGAAGATTAAATATTTGATGTGGATGGAAATACGAGTTGTTATAGGTCCATGTCGACCTATATTTCTTATGTTTTGAGTGTGAGGGAATTTTGGTTTCAATTGGGTGTCAACAAGGCATGTTTTGCATAATTTGAGGCTACATCTAATTAGGCCGACCTAATTAATGTTTGTGGTGAAGACTGATATATATACAAGGTTGATTTTTATTTTAAGGAGAGAAGATGATGATATATGATCTGAATGCGAGTAGTGATGTGAATATTGCAGAATTGTGCGAATGAGCTGGGCATTAAGTGTTTGAGGTGAAAAAATAGAGTAGAGAAGAGACTAGTAATCTAAGTTGAATGCAGAATGTGTAATGAGCTTCAAAGGAACTTAATTCAACATAAGTTAGATGCATTTCTGTCAGTTCAAACTCTGGCTATGAAGACACTTCTCTTGTATCTTTTCTTTCTCTATGAACAGTGAGTTCACTTAGTCAATGAGTCCTCCTAGTAGTGAGCCTTTTTGTAATATCTTATAACTGGTTATAACATATTGTGAATTAATCCTCACAGTGATTTTTCCCTATTTTTGTTTTCCACGTAAAAATCTTGGTGTTCATGTGTTGTGTGTGTTATGGGTTATTTATGCTTACATTTCTTATAATTTTTAAATATGTTTTGGAAATTGGATGGTTGATAATTGGATGGTTTAGTAGAATATTGATTCACCCCCCTCTTAGTATTTCATGTGTTCAACAAATGAACCATAAAACTAGAACAAATATACTATTGTATATCACACACAAAAAATAGGAAATCACTCACTAGGAAAAAAAAGTCATAGGAAAATAATGATCAAAAAACCATAGGAAGATGGGAAAATGGCTACAACATTTAATACGCTCACCTGGTGTAAATATATAAATATAATAGGTCACTCTCACTCTCTCAATTTCATTCACTTTCTTTCTTATACTCTTTTAACTCTCATACACTCAAACTCTCTGGCCTCCCCACAAAACCCTACCAAATCATCATCACTCCACTATAAATTTATAGCTTCCAAAGATGGTTGCACCAACTCTTGTTGAAATTTCTAAAAATCCTAGGCCTAAGTATAAGAGATTTCCATACAAGGTAATGAATACCAACCCAACAGGTGCATTTTCAAAGGTCCCTATGAACTTAATTTACATAAAATATATATATGAAAGTATATACATGCACCCCTATCAAAGATAGATGACACCAATTTTGAGGCTCTGAGGTATACCCTATTACAACCACAAACATAGAACTACCGACCACAATATAAAAAATCTTAGAAAAGAGATTCGATATCTAGAAGGAGCTTGTGGACTTCACTACACAAGAATACTAGGTCTGCATTACCCTATTTCCTTTACATACTGGAAAAATATACTTAGATCGATCCTATCACATAGCAAAGGATGAAATCAAGGCAATCACAAGCCTATGGTAACAATGATAATTACCACTGAAGAAAGCTATTAACAACAAAGAGGTTACCAAGATGATTGAAGAAACTTATGATGGGATAAGCATCAATGTAATAAAGATAACAAATCCAATAGTCAAGTATGTCACCATGAGCATCACCTACAATATCTACTATACAAACTGGTATGATTCAACTTCTACCACTATTATTCATGTAGTCTACTAGATGGTAATAGAGGGAAAATACATTGACCTATGTGAGGCCATGTGGTAGGAGAGCTACTAGACAAAATTCAATGCACAAAGAAATCCCATTATCCATTTAGGTATGGGACCTTGTTCATATGCCTTACATTTTATTTCATGCAAGAACTACCAGCCTTGATGTGGAATATTTTGAAAGGAAATGATGAACTCATAAAGCCTTCTGAGAACCAGTATGCACATTCAATATCTTATATTTTATGTTGATACAATCACATACTACTATGCCTTAAACAGGAAATAGACAATTTAATTTCCATCACATTAACCTTCAGAGGAAAGTTAATGTAGTTTCTGTTTAACACTCAGAATATTGAGAGGGTGGGATGAATCTATATTCTCTAAAACCACTTAAATATTTAAACATCCATTCCACATAGCATATTCAATTTCCAATAAGAAAGGAAAGCATGAAATCAACCATCAACATCACATAACACATGAACACTAGATTTTTATGTGGAAAAACCAAAAAGGGAAAAACAACGGTGATAATTAGCTCACAAAATATTATAACCAATTATAAGATATTATAAAAGTGCTCACTATAGGTGGACTCACTGTCCACAGAAAGAAGAAAATATAGAAGAGAGGGGTGGAACACAACCAAAATGAACAATTACAAATACATCTACAACATGTTGGAATACAGTTCCATTAAAGCTCAATACATAGAGTTAACACACTTCATCACTATGCTCTAACACTCTGCTTTGCTTTGTACTTGCATCACTTTCACACAATTCATATCCACTACACTTGCATATTCACTAACTCTTTATTCAACACCGAAATGAACTCATACTTATACTGATTTCATCCCAACATCACTTAAGATAGCCTAGTTAGATGTATTATGCAAAGTATAACTTGTCAGCCTCAAAACATACTTCACACCACAAAAAAAATTAGAAAAAACTCAAATTGGTCATAATGGACCTATATTATCTCCCACATAATGCATCGACACCTATTTAAACTCTACAATAATCATATCATATTAGGTTGGCATCGGTAATGACCTAGCATCAAAATTTACCAATTGATCAACCAAAATCAGACATGTGGAACTCCAAAATTCTTTCAACTTGGAATTAAGATACACCTGACACATGTCAAAACTCCCATAAATCTATAACACTATATATTGTTTCATGGTGAAGTGTGGACTCACCAAAACATACACCTTATACTAGCAATCACTGTTAGTGGAAAACCCAATTTTTTTTTTTGAAAGAGGAAAAAACGGGTTTTACATGGACCCGAAACCACAAAGTTTACAAATAAAAGAGAATATTGTCAAAGCCCCCAAAAATAGAGAGGCTGTAGAGAGGAAAACAAAATGACAAAGCCACAACCACCAAAAAATCTAGCAAGGGCCACCGAAAAGACCCAAAAAGACCAAACAAAATGCCAGCAGCAACTAAACTTGGGACTTTAATGTTTCCATTGTCTCAACTTCCATGTCGTTCATTTCCTGAACCCCCCTCTTTAAGATCTGGACCATCTGGGTAGTAGGAGGAGCTTTCCTCTTAAGGTTGGCACGGGTCCTCTTTGATATTCCTTGGTCCTCATTCTTTATTTTATCCTTGTCCTCTTCTAGATCAACAACCAACAGGCCCTGTTGCAACTTTTCCAACTTTTCAGATATTGCATTGATGATAATGGCATTGTGCCTTGCCATTCTATGGTTTTGTTCCATAACAGTTTTCATGTTGTTTTTTATTTTAACAATTTCAGCTTCTGGAGTCTTATACTTGACCTCAATGTCATCATCTCCCATTCCAGTATTGTTCTTTTTCCTTTTTCCTTCTTCATTGCTCAGAGCAAACAAATTCAATTCCAGTTCCTCCAACTTGTTGTTTAGAACCCTATTTCTAAGATTAAGATCATTAATTTCTTGATAGGCCCATTTCATAACCCTGAAAATATCACCAACGCCACTTCTAGCAGAGGCAAGGATATCTCCATATTGATCCTGGTCTAAAATGAGGTTAATATCATCTAGGTCAGGGGAGCTGGGAAATCTAGTACTGTCATCTCTGAAAGAGGCAGGAGGGGTTGAGACAAAGTTTCTGCTAGCTTCAGGGTTCTCATTTTTGTCCTTCAGAGAGTCCGCAAAGTAGGAAACCAACTTATTGGTAGGGGAACCCTTGAGAGCGGGATTCTTTAAAGGAACCGGGTAGTCAGGGTAAATCTCAGGGTTAGCTTTCGAGAGCTGGGGTTTACAAAGCTGGGTTTTCTTACTAGACAGAACAGGGGACAGATGGGCTTCAACAATTCTCTCTAGGTTAGGCTTAGAATGATTCTCTGAACCACCACTATCTGTATCATAGTCCTCAGATGCTGTAGAGGCAACCGGTTTGGATAAAGTTGGCAGGCTTTGATAATGTTCATATATTAACCTAATAAGACCAGGATGAAGAATAGGGTATCTCCTGGGATTTTTCTTGTGGTCCTCAAGGCTATTGCTCAATGAATAGAACAAATAATGAGGTAGATAAATTCGTACCTTATGGTAGAAGTGGTTAAGGATAGCAAAGTGATGACCATAAACTCTGGTGAATCTCTCGTCCAAGGTAATATACTCCATTATGACACGAAGCACCTTTCTCCAAAGCGCCTTGATGGTATCAATTTCAAAATAGTTGTTGGAAACTTTGACCAGTTTCATTTTCTCCTTTTCTTTCTTAGGGAATTTTATTACCGCCTCATCTGAAAACCTTTTGTCACAATAAAACTTCATGCCCTCAGTGGACATTCCAGTCACCTCTCCTATGATTTTCTCATCTAGTTTCACTTTTCTCCCAAAGAGTATTATTTCTCCATTATTCTAGTTCTTCTCAAAGTAGTCAGTAGCCATAGGATCAGGCCCATGAATTTTTTCCAGGAATGGAACCAAACCACCTCTCACAACCTGTTTCAAGACCTTAGCATTCCTCATGTGCATTTCGTAGCTTTTTGGCTCAATTCTTTTCCTATCCCCCCCATTTTCATATGCACCTCACTGCAGTCTCTACCAGTGCCAAAACCCTGTTGCAAATTTATGCAGCCATTCCAATGAACCCACAAAGCATGCCGCTTTTTCTTACCAGCTAAGTTATTTGACACGGCCCTATCAAATCTCTTGATTTTGATGTACTTAGCCCTTTTCCCTATCATCATTAAAGATATTTTACTCTTTCCCATGTGTAACATCATAATCTAATAAGGCCCTAACTTTAGCTCCCAAGTCCCTGAAATTCTTCCACGTGTTCAAACCTTCACTCTTAACCCCCTCATTCGCAAAGTAATATGCCACATTGTTAGCTTCCATGTACACGTGGGATACTTTAACTTTATAAAACTTGTCTAAAATAGATTTTGATTCTTCAATCCAATTCTTTATAGACCAAGAGGGGGGGTTCCTACCTAGGAGACAGTCAATGATGTTTTTGGAGTCCCCTTCAAGCCATAAATATTTTATATTTAGATTAAGTGCTAAATTTAAAACTTGAAAAGCTCCTATAGCCTCCACCACATGGTTGGATTGATGACCTAGGGAAATGGCCACAGCCACCATAATGTTACCATTTGAGTCCCTTAACACACCTCCACTTCCGGCCATCCCCGGATTGCCCTTCGCAGCACCATCAAAGTTGGCTTTAGTCTATCCATTTGGAGGAAAGGTCTAGCACACACCCTCCCTGCTTTTTTTAGCTTGCTTGGATGCCTTAGAAACATCCATTTTGATATTCCAATCCTTTGCTATCATTAGATCATAGGGAGTACATACCATAGCTTCAAGGTTAAGAGCTTTTTGGGGAGTAACATTGAAGTTTTCCTTTATAAGCCTAAATTTTTTTTCAAAAATATTAGTCTCTGGCATCTCCTTATCCATGAAAAGTCTATTATGATGTTATTTCCATACTCCCCAAACAACAAAAGGGAAAATAAAATCCCATAACCTTCGAATGAAAGGATTTTGAGATGGAGTTTTCCATTGTGAAAAGAAATCTTCAATGGACAGGGGGAACACCCAAGAAATATTCTAGAGGGCTAAAAAATTTCCCCAGATTGTAGTAACAAATGGACAGTGGACAAATAAATGGTTTGTTGACTCCGCCTCACACTTGCAAAGGTAACATTTGTTGGGGATTTGAAATCCCCATTTGCAAAGATTTTCCACTGTTAGCACCTTATTTTGAAGCAGAATCCAGAAGAAAATGTTGACTTTAGGAGTCAAGTGTTTAATCCACACTTTAGACCGGAAAGGAGGGGGGGCATGAGAAAGGGATAGCAGAGAAATGGCCAAAGAAACAGAGTAGTTACCCGAAGGGTTGTCCATCCAGACAAGATGATCATCCAGTTGATTGTGTCCCAATCTAACAGCCCTTAAGGAAGATTGAAGCTGAGCCAACTCCTGACTAACCACACACAAATCCACCCAATCTCCTTCATTCCAATAATCTTTAACATACTCTCCAAAAGTTGCTTTGCAAAACTCAGCCCATCTGTTGAATCTTTCAATTTTGATTAGGGGATCCTTAAAAAGTCATTTGTCCTCCCAGAACCTAGCTTGATTATCACTTCTAATGTGCCATCCAACCTCTAATTCCAAGATCTTTCTACCAGCAATCATTTCATTCCAACAAGCTGAACCATGAGGAAAAATAGGAGAATCCAGCAAATCTTTGAGGGACACACAATTGGTCATATATTTACTTCTTAAAATATCTTTCCATTCTCTAACAGACGAGAAGGATCTCCATATTTGTTTAGCCAAAAGAGTCTTATTAATCATTCTGATTTTTCTAAGACCTAATTCCCCCCAAGGTTTTCAGTCTGCAAACCAAATCCCATCCTACTAGAGGCATCCTCTTTCTCTCCTCCACACCAAACCAAAGGAATCTTTTTTGGATCTTTTCAATGGCCTCGCATATTTAGCAAGAATTTTGAAAAGGCTTAAAGCATAAACCAAGAGATTTTGAAGGGAAGCTTTGAGGAGCTGAATTTTTCCAGCTTGGCTCAGAAGAGCTCCTTTCCATCCAGCCAACTTCTTACTGAACCTATCAACCAGCGAACACCAAAAGGAGTCTGGGGGTTTAAGGCATAGCGGTAGTCCAAGATAAGTAGAGGGTAAGGATTCCACTCTACAACCAAGGATTCTTGCAATCTTGACCTGTCTATGCTTAGGGGTATTAAAGAAAAAAAGGGAGCTCTTATGTTTGTTGACCATCTGCCCAGTCAACTTCTCATACATGTCCAAAGTTTTTTTCAAACTCTTAGCCTCATTCATCGTAGATCTTCCCATCAGCATAGTGTCATCAACAAACTATTGGTGAGAAAAAATCAAATTAGTAGATGAAGGACTAAGACCGGCAAGAGACCTCTGTTCAATCAAACTTTTAAGATTCCTTCCCAGGCTCTCAGCCATGATTGTGAACAGAATAGGAGAGATAGGATCACCTTGTCTTAGGCCTCTTGAATTTTGAAAGAATCTTGAAGGAGACCCATTCACAATGATAGAGGTGGAGACAGTAGTAACCAACTGATTCACCAACTAAATGACTTTGCTGCTAAAACCAAACACCCTAAGAATTTTAAATAAAAACTCCCAGTCAACACGGTCATAAGCTTTGGATATATCCAGCTTAAGAAGAAACCCTTCAGTTTTAGATTCCACAAGTGAATGGATATTCTCATGGACAGTAACTATAGAATCTAATATTTTCCTTCCAAGAACAAAACCATTCTATTGAGGGCATATCAACGAAGGAAGGATAGTAAGGATCCTTGACATCAAAACCTTAGATATGATTTTATAGAAAGAGTTGCAGAGACTAATAGGTCTAAACTCCTCAAATTCCATAGCCCCGGGTTTCTTGGGAGCAAGGACCACAAAAGTAGCATTTAATTCCTTAAGAAGACTTCTGGACCCAAAGAATTCCTTAACAGCATTCACAACATCCTTTTCAACAATTTCCCAAAACCATTGAAAAAAGAACATAGGAAACCCATCATAAATTCTTCACCAAAAAAAAAACAATCTATAAACTTAGATTTAGACATAACATCCAAAAAAAATTCCTTAGAACTATAGAGCAAGATTCCTCAAGACAGACCAATGTGGACTAAAATACCAGATGTCCAATACACTAAAAAACACTATTCTAACACTTAGGAAATTTTCCACTTCAACTGTCTGCACCAGATCAAAAATTCTTGCAACTAAGCACAAGATTACCATCCTCGTGCATGCTCGGGCTATACAAAATGGTCTGCACAATGATCTTCATACCAGATCACAATGTTGACATCAATCACAACACTGTAATTCATATTGTACAACTTGTATTCATACCTCATGCTCATGTTGTCAGTAAGCATATCAATGAAAAACTTCATATTCTTCCAACAATCTCCCCCTTTGTCATTGATGGCAACATTCCAAAACTTCTCTCCAAAACTATTCTCCCCCTTTCTCATTGATGGAAACATGCCAAAACTTCTCTCCAAAAATATTCTCCCCTATGACATCAAGGGAAAAGTGTGCATACATATGTCTGCTCATGTACCAGAACTCCTTATGACTGATATGTACATATATATATAATAGAGTAAAAAACTGAAAAAACTTTATTGACTCCCCCTATGGTTTGTACCCATCAAAAATTTCTCTAGAAAACTATCTTGTGGCATCTGCATATATACATTGAAATCTCAACAACGAACTGAAATGCATAAAAATAAATGCAATCACTCAGAAGAATAATTTGACACCTAAATCTTCTCGAGGTGTGTTTTCTAGTCCTTCTTCCCTTCTTCCCAACTTTTTTTGGCAAGGTCAAGCATTCAGCCCTAGTTCTCAAACTCCATCAAAAGTTCTTCACCATCATCCAAAGTGTTGGGTAGTGAATTTAACTTAGTTTCTTTTTCTGCACTCAAAAGGGCACTGGAGATAGGTAAGAATTTGGCATTTACCAAATCCCTAAGATGACCAAAATGCATTATTATCTTCTCTTTTTCAAATTGTAGTTGGGAAAACTACTCATGCATATTCTCTATCACATTCCTCATGCTCCCATCTAGATCATGTGTTGAATCATAGGCACTGAATTCCTTGTCAATTTGGGGACTCAATAGAGTCCATCTCATCTTTTATGCTCTTTGTGGAGCATTTCCATTTCACACAAAATTGAAATGTTCAACATTTTGGCTTCTGCAAAGCAATCGTTTACATCTTTGAGGTCATCTTGAAATTTAGTGTGTATGGTGGTCCACCATTTTGTTATGTCCATTAACCTCTTATCACTCACCTTTGTATCTATCTCCTTTTCCAATTTTTCTTTCAACCCACTGGAGTACTCCTTAAATGAATCAATAAAAAAATTTAAGTTCTCCATATGAGATAAAGAACTATCAATGGTGGCACCAGGTATGCTCTCTTGTAAAAATTTTACTACTTCATCAATCAATTTTGCACTCTTTTAATGTGTTTGTAGAATTTCCTTCTAGGCAAAGGCATGAAACACATCACCCAATTGAAGCTTGTACAATGGAGAGATATTATCCATATCTACATGCCATGTTTCATTGGAAGTTGAAGTAGTTGGGAAAATACTACCGATTGAAACTATAGTAGCATGCTTAACAACTTCTTCAAAGAATATTTGGAGGTACCAAAAGATTCTCCAACTATCTTTGCATCATCTTTTGCAATCTTCTTCTCCAAAGCCTATTCCTTGTTACCAATACTAACTTCTTCATTTTCATCTTTCTTTTCAACATTGATCGGTGTCTCCTCATCCTTCTTCTCATCAGTACTAGATGCATTCACGTCCTTTTTCTTATCATCCATATGTTTTTTAGTTCTATCTGGAGGTATATCCATCTCTAGGTTTACTTTTGGTTCTGGAGGAGGTGAGTTGTGAACCTCCTTTTGTGCCTCTGTAACATTAACATCTATAGTGCTATTATCTCCTACTAGAGGAGCATTATCTTTAGTAAATTCTCCTGCAGTGTGCTCTTCACCAATAAAATTTTCTTCCACATCCAGAAGAGAGCCATCATATACATTCTCTTCTTCAGCAGAATGCTCATGTTGTGCTTCTTCTACTTCCTTAAAAAATATTTTTAAAAAAAACAATTATTTTTAATACTTAGTAAACTCTACATATCTACATCAAAAAACAAAGAAACTATTGTGGCAACAAAAAAAGTATCCCTTTTCCTTGCTTAATTTGGGAATGATTAATGAAATTAAGGTCACCTTGATCTAGTGTTGTGATGTGTTTTGCACATTCACATTAGGTCTTAGGCCCTTTTTAAGCTAAATAAACCTAACTTTTCCTTAATTTAATGTTGTAAAGTGTACTCATTTACACCTTCACGTCAAATTTAGGGCCCTTGGACCTAATGTTTCCTTAATCTAGTGTTGTAATGTGTTGTGCACATTCACATTAGATTTAGGGGCCTTTTAAGCTAAATAAGACATAATTTTTCCTTAATTTGATGTTGTAAAGTATATTTATTTACACTTTCACATTGATTTTTGGGCCCCCTTGAATTTATGACCTTTATATCATCATTAATAGGCCCCTAATACCCTATATTATGCATCCCAAGGCTTATTTCAACCAAAATCCTGACAAGGTCAACAAATAGACTTAATTTCTTAACTCCACAATACTTTCTCTCTCTAAAAAGGCCCTATGGGACCCATATGCCACCTTGGGCATATGAGTCCCACCTGGGTAGGACCCATACACCAGAGGTGGTGTATGAGTCCCATTTGGCCCCTTTTTAGGGTTTTGAACAAGAAATCAAGGTTTTAAATTCAAATTTTATGAATGTAGGCCTCTAGGATCTAATAAACAGTAACTTGGATGGATTTCCTATATAAACAAGGTCTTAAATCATCATTTCATTAATCCTTCATGATATCAAGTCAAGCACTCAAGATTTAAGCATTCCAAGACTTCACAAGAGCATCAAGAGAGTTTACAAGAGCATTTCTAAGGCATTCAAGGGCAGATTTCTTCATCAATTATTGCAGCAATTCAAGATCCATCATCATGTCAAGATTATCAAGCATCAAGCATGTTGTTGAGCTAGTGTTGTGATGTAGCATTGAAGATCCATTTTCAAGCATTATTTCATATCGATACTCAAGATCTAGATCTACATTCTTCATGGCCACTTCATGTTAGATTGTAGATTTACAAGACATCATTCAAAGTATTATTGTTCATGTTGCATGTTTCAGGTTTCATGTCCTTATTTCATTATCTCATCATTTGGTTTAATTACCTCAAAGGGTTTTGACCAAGACAAACCCCTATTCCCTAACAATCAACAAGTTTTTATCTCTCTACATGTGTAATTGCAGATTTGGGTGTCTTGGAGCTTGAAGGATCTTTGAAGATTAGGTTACAAGCTTGAAGGAATTTGTTGGAGTTCTCTTCTCACTTGCAAGGTCACGAAAAGTGTTTTATGGGTCTGAAATCAGGGATTTAGATTCGGAAGAAAAGTGTGGCAGAAAGTGAAGAGATTGGAGAGTAGAATAAGATCTTAACCCTCTAAAAAATCATACTGGGAGTAATATGCCACCTTGGGTGTATGAGTCCCAGTACTACCATTTTCTGGGTTTCAGGAGATTCAGATCAAGCATTGTTAGATTCTAGTTTCAGAAAACTCATTCTGGGACTAAATTGCCCAAATTGGCATGTGAGTCCCAGTCAGCATCAAAATTAGTGTTTTCAACATTGCAGGCCCTCATTCAAGCCTCTACAGGTTTCCAAGTGCAAACTTCTAATTTTGTAGTTTTTTGTTCTGATTTACTTGCATTTCTAGGTTATTTAATTAGATATTGCATATCATTAAGTTTCATAATTAGGTCTTCTATTTCATTAGTCTTTCCAAGCCCTAGCTTGGTGGTGAACCCCTCTTTAGTAATTAATCATACCCTAGGATACCCTATTGCAAGATCTCTTTCCCCTACTTCATCCTTGGATTGAGATCTCTAGGGGTCTCTTTGAATGTTATGTTAGCGAAATAGGATGGTCTCATCTCCCTTGTGTGTTCCATCTTCCAAAATGGTGTAATCCTATTTCCTACATTACAACTATTAATTCATATTACCTTCACATTTTTTATGGTTTATTTTCTATAATAGAGAGAAAATTGAAATTGAGGCACGTCTCTATTTTATCAACCATTAATTCAGTAACTACCCTAGAAGTGGTAAATTATTGTATATTAATTTATCTCATGGCATTAACTTATCCTAGTGGCATCACCATTAATCAACATAGATTGATATTTTTCTCTAGTTCTTCTATTTGTCACCCTAGACCAAATATATGATTGTAGAATTAAATTAGGTCTTTTTCATAATCACAAATCTAAATTTTGAAATGTTAATATTCAAATTCAAATTAAATGTATTTGAACCCCTACTAACTATTATGTATCAACTTGACACACATTTGTATTGATTTGTGTGTTATGTTTTTTTATTTAAAGATACTTATTCATTCATTATGAAATCATTTGAAAACTATCTAGAAAGTTTTAATTTCATAAAAAAAAATTGATAAGGAATTTATGATTTTTTTATTGTTATCGTTGATAATTGTTTTGAATCTATTGATTTAATCATCCTATAAATATGATTAAGGAGAATGTGATCTTTCACAATTCACCAAATTTTTAAATGGGTTGACAAGTGCTACAAATTCAAAAAGATATTATTAGCTACTCAAAGGAGCTTAACACCTTCTCATTAAATATTTCTTATGTATGAATGTTAGGTTTGAAAACAACAATGGGGAAGATGGATCTGAAAGAAGAAAAATATAATGTTGATGATCAAGTTAATAGTATTACTCTTATTCTCACTTAGAAATAATAAATTCACATAAGGGGCACTAAAATAGGTAATGGGAAGATCGGGTAATAGGAAAATGTCAAAGGGATCTCACATGCTCTCACAACTCCCAACACCAAAGCCTTTTTCTCAAATATAATAAAATATTTTTAGGACATGAGATCAATAGTGTGAGATGTCATTTGCAGCCTATCATGGTTTGAAGTTAGCTCAATCAAGAGGATATGATAAGGTATGGCTAGAGGGAAATTCTCTTAACATCATTAATTACCTTAGAAGGGTGTCTCATCCTTCGTGGATGGTGGAGGTGCTCATTAAGGATGCTATTAATATTATGGAATCCTTTGATCAATGTCATATCTCTCATGTTTATAGAGAAGGCAATAGGTTGGCTGATTTTTTTGCCAATTATGGGGTGAATGATTTCTTGGAATGGGGTGAATATGACCTTCTTCCCCTGGAGGCTCGCTCAATTATTCATTATGAATCTCAAAGGTTCTGAGAGGAGTGCTCTTTTAATGATGGTGTGTTGTCACATGTTCCTTATGTGGCAGCTTGATTTGAGGTGTAACTTGTTTAGAGGAAAGGTCGGGCAGTATGGTGTGATGGCATGAATGACTAGGCCTTCTTTCTCATCATTCCTTCATTCCATCTTGTCCAATCCAAATGGATTGTGGGTATCTGAGGATCCTTTGTTTTCTTGAGGTTTCCTTTTTTCCTTTGCAAGCTTTCTAAGTTTCTTCAGCTCTGTTGCAAATTCTTCTTGTTGTTGGGTTTTTTTCCTATTGCTACTATGGAGATTAGCTGAAATAGAATAGAGCCCAAATCTTGCGACACTGTGAAGGCTAATAAGAGGGTGTGGGAATTGTTGGAAGCCAGGGGAGTCACCCCATATATGAAAACTTAATTACCCTAACAGAAAAGTTGCATGGGTTCAATGCGAAGACCTCATAGGATTTTCTTGAGGGTTGGCATAATAGGTTCCTAGAAATTGGGGGCAACGAGTTTAATATCACTGAGGACCTCATTGCCAAAATTATAGGCTTATCGACTGATGGTAAAAAAAATTATAGAGATAAGAATGAGTATAGTCTGGCAATGTCCATACTTTCTTCAAAGACGAGCGAAGGAAGCTAGAAAAGAAAGAATGTGACGGTTATCCTCGTTCTTCTCTCAAGGCAATTTGGAGAGGTGCAGTTGTGGAGATAATGAGGTATTTTACTTTGGATGGCCGCTTTTTTGTTGTTTCTAGGCATCATTTTGTCTTGTTGAACCATTTTAGGCATAAGAAGAGAGTTTTGTTTCCTTACTATTTATTGGTCTCCTTGAAAACTAGTATAAGGGATCATAGATGCAATCCCAAAAACCCTATCCTCCATGAAGGTCTTATTATGTTGCTTTATAACTATGTAAAGGCTTTTATTCTCCCTATTCAACCTAATATTTCCAATGTTGGTAGTAAAAAGAAGAATCTGAAGTATGTGACGGGGTCTAAGGAGGATTTTGAGGATGAAAACTATTCCCCTAGGTTTGATGCTTCCTTAGAGAGTGAATTGGAGTCTCTTGCCATCTCAAATGGTAAGAAGAGAAAAAAGAATCAATCCCCTGCTTCCTCTAGGGATGATGAGTTTATCATAGGTGACAAGGAAGAGAATATGTGGTCCTGCCAAAAGTTAAAATCTATGAAGGGGTCAAGCAGCAAAAAGTGGAAGGTTGAAGGTAAGAAAAGAAAGAAGAATCAAACATCGGTCTCCTTAAGGGTAGATGAGTATGAAATGAGAGATGAGGTTGAGTTGGATCAACCCAACCAAAAATCTAACCATGTCAAGAGGTTGGAGGGAAAAAAGATGAAGGGGACTACATTGGCCAACTTGTGCAAGGAGTATTTGGTTAATAAGGGTCAGTTGGGGGTCTCTCCTGGTCCTAATGTGCAGCATAAAGAGGGGAAGCAGGGGAAAAAATCTCTTGTGAATTTGGAAAGGGATGAGCAGCAAGATCTAGTTGGAAATCTTCCAGATGTTAAGAACAAGGTGGTGGAGCAAAATTTGGGCAAAGGTGTTGCGGTCTCTACTTAAAAAGGGAAGGAGACCATGAAGAATGCTTCGACTAGCAGTGACTCCAAGGAAGACTATGCTATGGACAAAGATGGTTTTAATTTTAGGAGGGAGATTATGCCTGATTATCTTGGTCTGGCTAAAGAAAACTCTCTCTCCTTGTTCAAGCTTTTTTAGTGGGTTTTTCATGAGATGAATTCCACTAATGTTCAGGTTAGAGTTGTGTGTAATAATGTTAATGATTCCTCCTCTTTTAAGGGACCGAATATACAAGCTCAAATCAACAAGGTGCAGTTAGAGGTCAATCAAATTTTTGATACTCTCAAGATGGTAGCTAATGAAATGCTCAATATGAAGAATGCCTACGAGCAAAATTTTGTTGCTATTAATGGTAAGTTGGTGAAGGTGGTGGAGTTCAGTGAACACGCTATGTGCAATGAGGCTAAGGGATTGTGTTTATTGAATAAGAAGGCTAGGAAGTTGCTGGGGGATAGCTCTAGTACGTGAAAGACATGGCAGTTGATGGTGGTGTGCAGCAAAAGACTACTAGTGATATTGGGCCTTCTACTCATACCCGAACAAGACCAAACTTAATGCAAAGGCCAGTATCCCTGCTAAAGAAGTGGTGGAAGTCATGAGTTTCCATCAAAAAATAATTGATAGTGATCTTGAAGCAATGTATGTTCTTAAAAATTTATAGTTTGTTTCTATTTTTTGTGTCTTTTTCTCCCTGTCTATGTGTTGGTTTTTGGCTGCTTGTTCTATTTTTTATTATACGATGAAGCAACGGCTTATCTTGTAAAGGGTTTTGAGGCCCCTTCAAAACCTATTTTTCCTATAATCAAAAACAATGTGAGATGTGAAATAATATTGATGGATGAGGATTGATGGGAGATTAGAAGGATCATGCATGAGGTTGAATGGAGAAATGAAGGAAGTGAAGTTTATTTCACTCACTAAATTTAGCAAAGTCATTGAATTTAAAGGAATTCACTAGTTTTTTGAATGAACACTAAATTTAGTTTGGTTTATAAATTTAGGGTTTAAAAGAATAAAGATAAGATTTGATATAATTAGTAAAATAAATATTTTATGTATTTTTAAATGAAGGTGGAAACTAAATAAATTAAATAATTTTATTTATTTTTGAAGGAATAATTAGCATTATTTAATTATGTGGATGAGAAGGTTGCATGATCTTTAATTAAATAATTATTTAATTATATGGATAACAAGATAATTAAAAATTATTTAATTAAAATGGATGAAGGAAAATGGCTTAATTAATTAAATAATTAAGAAATTATTTAATGAAAGGTGACCAAGAAAAAATAATTAAATAATTAAAAAATCATTTAATTAATATGAAAAATAGATTAGTTTAATTAAATAATTGAAATAATGATGAAGAAGGTGATGAGTGATGATATGAGAAATGATACATTTGAAAAAATACATTAAGATATTTTTAAGTGGCTAAACAAATATATTATCACCTGCTTGGAGGAGCTTGATAGCTTATCAGTATAGTCTTTTGAAGGTTAGGTTTTAAAATAGCAGTGCAAGAAGATGGATCCAAGAAGAAAAGACAAAGTTGATGTTTAAGCTAGTTAGAAGAATCTAATTCAAGGATTCTAATTATAGTCAATAACTTGCAAAGAGAGGGAATAACAAGAATACTAGTTTGGAAGATTCCAATTTCTACTATCTGATGTAGACGTATGTGATTTTCTATTTCTAAGGAGCTTGTTTTAAACCTTGTGTTCTCATATGCTTTATTCGGCTAATCATCCTAATCCTATTTCTTGACATCCAATAAACCATAGTTTAAGTCCTAGTTATTTCTGCTATCTTGTCATTTTTTCTCATCACTCAATCCATAGTTCCTTTCTAGGAAAAGATGGAGGTATTTGTATAATTGCCCCAGCTTAAAGATAATGAGCATTCAGTCCTCATAGCTTGTGATACTGGAGATGGAGGGAAGCCTCAACTATGTGATGTATAGCTCGAGATATACATGGTGCCCATAATTGGAATGGTCTACTTGATCCCATCAATCTCATTCTCAAAGCTAAAGCTCTCAGATATGGATATTTGGCACAGCTTTGTTACAATGCATTTGATGGTGAAACATATTCCATACACTACGGCACATGTTATCACAATGAAAGATATATGTTCAAAAATAATTATATCTCACCCTAGGATGATACATGTTGAGTAACTTCATGCATGATTCTATACACTACATCCCACTAGAAATAATGGTTGATGGTCTTAGGCTTCTAATAACAAGGTTTATAGTGGTTCTGATAATAGTGAGTCCATCTAAAAATTCATGAGATGAGAGGGGGTCTCCCCTCTTCCCCTCACCAAACAAGTCTCAATGGATAGAGGGTCTTGCAGCTTAGCTTGAACAATGCTAGCCACACCTAGAGGTATAAATTTAATTCTCTCACCTTTATATACCATGTCAATAAATATGGTTGAGGTTGCCCTTGGGGTAATGAAATCCCCAAGAAGGCCTCCTACTATGAATAAAATGAAGATACTAGTTCTTATGATTCTCAAACTCACATAAAATGCAAGAGAAGAGCATACTTTGCTAGTACTCATTGAGTGTGCATAACATGTGAAAAATAGAAGTGCTTTTAACCTCTAGGCTCATAAGAAGTGCAAGGAGAGAGCATACACACTAGAAGCCTAGTAAAAATACATAGAATTCATTTATTATCCAAACTAAAGCGTAAACTATGCTAAAAATCAAAGAAATTAAAATTTTTCCCTACATTAGATTTTTCAAGAGTCTATTTTTACCAGTCTTCTCACAACATTTTTCAATGCTATAAAGATATATTAGTTCAAAAAATTAAGAAAGCATCAGGGTTAGAAAACTCCAATTGACTAAATCAAATGCATCATTGTGAATATCAAATACATGATTGTGAATTTTAAATCTGTCTAGATACCTGAAAATGCATTGAATTGCCTATCAAACATGTCACTACAAATTGCAATAGAATTGTTGTAATGTCAAATGTGTTGATCTACCTCAAGAGTGTCACTCTAAATTGCAAAAGTGTCATTACAAATATCAAAACTTATAAAATAATGAGCTCAAGTGTGTTGATGTAGCTCAAATGTGTCACTATGGGTTTTAAAGGTGTCAATCTGCATGTCAAATAGATTGATTTATCATCAAAAATTTTGTTCTGAGTTCAACTGCATCATTGTAACTTGTAACCAGAAAACCTCAATAAGATCAATTTAATGTTAAATTAGGAACATGTGTCCCACATGCATGCTAGAATGTGAATAAGAATAAACATTGAATGATCAAAGGAGTTCAATTGTAAATAGGAAATCAAGAAATAAACCTAATCCAATGATCGAATAGACCCATTACAATAAAGCATGTACATTTCTCAAATTAAAGTAATCAAAGAGGATATAAATCAAATCAATTGATTGACCTACTTTTCCTCACTCAAAAATGCATAGCCTTACTCCACTATAAAGTATAAGAATTTTATAATTTTTAAGTATTATGTGGATTGCTCATAAACTTAGCATAACCTTGTCGTGCAAAAGCAAGATGAATTGAGTATATTTTGGCTATTGATTTGAGGAGGGATTGAATGATCAAAGGATGTTTGATTTATAGGTTTTTCAAGAGATGAGATCAACAGTGTGAGATGTGGAATAAGATCGATGGATGAATATTGATGAGAGATTAGAAGGATCATGAATGAGGTTGCATGGAGAAATGAAGGAAGTGAAGTGAAGTTCACTCACTAAATTTAGCAAAGTCGCTAAATTTAAAGGAATTCACTAGTTTTTGGAATGATCACTAAATTTAGTTTGGTTTCTAAATTTAGGGTTTAGAAGAATAAAGATAAGATTGGATATAATTAGCAAAATAAATATTTTATTTATTTTTTGAGGAATAGTACTTCTTCCCTCGCATTTCTTGGAGGGAAATATGTGTAGACAGAGGAAAAGCCAGTGCAGAATCAGATGTATTTAGCTTCGGTATAGTTGCTCTGAAAATTGCTTCCGAAAAGGTGAGTAGTTGCATCTGGGAAAATTGCAATCGTGGAGAGGGTGTGGGAATCGTATGGGAAAGGGAAATTATTGGATGGAGTAGATGCTGGTTTGAATGGAGAGTTTAAGAGAGAAGAAATAGAACAACTGATGCTGATTGGATTGTGGTGCTCTCACCCGGATCCTGGGACGAGTCCTAAAATGAGACAAGTGCTTCAGATCTTAAAATTTGAAGCCTCACTACCTCATCTTCCATCTACAATGCCTGTACCAATGTATCCTCCTCTTGAACAAGGTTTCTTTTCTGAGATTATGTTTTCAGAATCAGATTGTCGTCCACCTCTCACCACTTCTTCACAGGAGATGGCCGTATTTTCTTCCTCTATTTCTATAGATAAACCAAGCACTTCCACTGACCTCCTCGACCATGAAACTCAACCATAAGTATGCCCAAATCTTCTTATTCATGTAGTTATTGTTAATATAGATGTACTTCCACCCAAAATCCAGGGGTTAAAGTAAGCAGCAGTTGCATTGTAGTAGTCGTTTTTGAATAAATATGTTTGGGTTCATTTGTGATGTTACAATTTAACAAAGGAATTGGTGAAAAGTTGGTACCAACCATTTGTAAATCTTTGGGTAGAAATTTGTTTGTAATCAATTTTCTCTACTATCTACAATAACATTGACGAGTTTCAATCAGTAATTTGGCCCCACTCTTCTTATGTTATTTGCTTCTGTAAACTGGATCTCTAATGCATGTCTCTCTTTCTTACATTGTATAACATCATCATAATCATGCATGACCTGATATGCATTATTTAATTAGATGATGATGATAATGATGTGTCAATTGTATGCTTATAAATCAATCAAGACTCAAACTTAAAAGATTTCTTATTTGTGTGTTCCATATGTTCCATCATTTAGTTATTAGTTTTCTTGGTGATCTAGGTTTTCTCAGACTTTGAAAATTTAGGTAGGCATGCTACAATTGGGTGTTCTTAATAATGTCCTTTGAGTTACAATTGGTGTTTCAAATTTTTAAATGGTATTAATATATTAGGTATAAAAAATTGTTAATTAATATTATATAAATGTTATTAATATTATATTATTTTTATGTCTTAATTAACAAAAGATTTGTATTTGTGTGTTTAGATTGTATTTTATTTTTATTTAATCTTAGTTTTTAGATGTATGTTTTTTTATTTATGACATGGTTACCATCATAACTGTGATTTAAGATAGGATCATTATTATAGTCATGATTTAACTTAGGTCTACCCGCACAATCTTGATCCCTTTGATTATAAATTTGTATTTTGTTAAGCCCCAAGATGACTCAACTTAATGCTTTTGTTACTAGTGGGTGTGCATGCCAAAAATATTAAATCACGTGCTTAAGACTTATAATAATAAAAGAACATCACCCCTAGGTCATTACTATTATGAGTCACCATTATCCATCAAGATCTTAAGATCATGCTCTAAAATACACATAACCAAGGACTAATATTGTTACTCCATCTTTCTTACAATTGGTTTGTTACTAATGTATTCATTGCACTTTGATCTCATGCATTTATTACGTGGAGTTCCAAATATTCATTAAAAATGCATTTAATCGGTTACTTGGGCATATATTGTATATATTATTTATGTGTTTCTTTAAACAAGTATCAAAAGCTTTTTGAATCAATTAGTGTGTTATAATTCTAATGGGGAAGTTTGAAATATTTTTCATTATCATAACAACATCTAATAATGATCATTAACAACACCAAGTCTTTTACTTTTCTAGGTATAGATGTATATACATAAATTATTTTTTATAATTGTTGAAGAGGTTATGAAGGTTACGTGCTCACAGTATAAACATACACAAACTTCATCAACACTATTTCTTACCAAATTCTAGTGGTTGACCATCATCTTCTATTAACACTACAAACTTATTGGTTATCAATAGATATTAGGTTGGAAAACATAATCATAAACTAAAGATTAATGGAGCTTCCCACTTATTTCTTCTCTTGGCAAGTCTGTCATTTGATGGGCTTCAAAAGAACCTTAAGTGTTGAGTGCTAATAAAAAAATTCTCAATTGGAAAATGATAGGTAGGCCACATAATTAACTAGGAATAAGAAATAAGAGTTGGATTCTTGGTCATAATGATATAGTCATTTTTCCATGCATATTGTGGTGTTTGATTGTAGGGGTTGGTGCATTGCATTTCTCCAACTTGGAGGTGGCAACTTTCTTCATTCCTCATTGTGTTCTAGCCAACTTCTTTACTTGTTATAATAAACATGTAAATAATGGGTTTGGGAGGTTCCCAAGACACAAGTGTACATTCCTCAATTTTGTGATTATGAGATTCACACTAAAAATAGGCATTTAGAAGGTTAATGCAAGTGATTTTCTATGTGAAATTCCAAGCAACCATATGAATATCCATAAATTCTCTAAGGTATGAGATGGTGTTCACCCCAAAAAAAACATTCCTATGAGGTCAAACTAAAAATAAAAATTTCAATTTAATTTGTTCCAAAGAAGCTTAGAAAGGAACTAGGAAGCTCAAAAGCTCCATCTAGAAAAGAATTTTTTAGAGGCTTATACAAAAAATTTAAAGTTTTGGGTTCAATAAGAGATCAACATTTAGATGTTTTTTCATAAATAAACAACTAGATTGGTTGAGGGGTATGTGGATTTGGTGGAGGTTCACTACAAGAAAACATGAAAATTCCTCCAAAAGATTCTTAGCTCCAACAAAGTTTAATTCCATCAAAATCCTAAAAATGCTTGATTTAGATAAATAAAAATTAATCAAACAAGATGAAACCAACATAATAAACAATAAAATTATAATTTTTACACCAATTAAAAATAAATTTAACGTCATCTACAACTTAAACATCTAATTTAAAATAATTATCTCAATTAAAATTTTGAAACTAATAAACTTACTTGAGTACCATTTTCTCTGCAACTCTCAATAATAAATATAGAGAGAAAGGCGACAATTAATAAACCATATATCACCCTAAAAGTGAGATTAAGAGAATAATAATGATTAATGGGGGAATGGGTGCTTTATGGCCTAGGTCATATAACACCACTCTTCTCCAATTATCATTCAAGAATTCCCTAGGATCCCAAATTGGATTGACTATCAACACAAAGGTGAGTCAATTCTCAACAAGGAAGACCTGGGAGGTTCTTTAGGCTTTGAAGGGTTCACCACCAAGAAAAATCTTGGAAAACACAACTTGACATTCAACTCATAAAACGTAGTAATGCAAGACAAATGATGAGTTCAAATGACAAAATTAAGGGTTGAGTGCTAATAAAAAAAATTGCAATTGGAAAATGATAGGTAGGCCACATAATTAACTAGGAATAAGAAATGGGGCACTGGTCCGAGCCCAGTTGGTTAAGGTGTTCCCTGTCGCAAGGCACCCACCATGGGTTCGACTCTCCGATGCTCCCATGGTACTGGTTGGTGTGTCTCGCCAGCACTGCCGGTCATGGTAAAAAGTTTACCGGCAGTGGGGGGTTATAGGGGGGGTCGTGCTGCACCCGATTCCCCTCATTAAAAAAAAAAAACTAGGAATAAGAAATAAGAGTTGGATTCTTGGTCATAATGATATAGTCATTTTTCCATGCATATTGATGGTGTTTGATTGTAGGGGCTAGTGCATTGCATTTCTCCAACTTGGAGGAAGCAACTTTCTTCATTCCTCATTATGTTCTAGCCAACTTCTTTACTTGTTATAATAAACATGTAAATAATGGGTTTGGGAGGTGCCCAAGACACAAGTGTACATTGCTCAATTTTGTGATTAGGAGATTCACACTAAAAATAGGTGTTTAGAAGGTTAATGCAGGTGATTTTCTATGTGAAATTCCAAGCAACCATCTGAATATCCATAAATTATCTAAGGTATGAGATCATGTTCACCCCAACAAAAAAATTCCTATGGGGTCAAACTAAAAATAAAATTTTCAATTTAATGTGTTCAATAAAAGCTCAGAAAGGAACTAGGAAGCTCAAAAGCTCCATCTAGACAATAATCTTTTAGAGGCTTATATAAAAAAATTAAAGTTTTGGGTTCAATAAGAGAGCAACAATTATATTTTTTTCTTAGGTGTCTCCCTCCCATCCTCTCTCCCTCTCCCTCTCTCAAGTTTTTGGATCTCCCAACCCCTCTCCTTCCCTCTCTCTCTCTCAAGTCTCTCACTCTCCCTCTCTCTTAGGTTTCTCCCTCCCACCCCCTCTCTCTCCCTCTCTCTCCCTCTCTCTCCCACTCCTATCTCTCTCCCACTATGTCTCTCTCCCTCTCTCTCAGGTCTCTCCCTCCCACCCCCTCTCCCTCTCCCTCTCTCTCTCTCTCAAGTATCTTTGTCCTACACCCTCTCCCTCTCTCTCTCTTTGTAAACTCTCCCCCTCCTACCCCCTCTCCCTCTCCCTCTCTCTCAAGTCTCTCCCTCCCACCCCCTCTCCCTCCCTCTCTCTCTTTCAAGTCTCTCCCTCCTACCATTACTGAATTTGACACCATTTTCCAACGTTCGTTCGTCGGTCGTTCGACAAATATTTGTCAGAAAAGAGATGAAATGGCGAAAATATTTTTGTCGTTATTTTTTCGTCGCCAAGTTGACGATGAATTGAACATCGAAATAACGATGAAGAATCGTTGGTCGTCGGCATCGTGAAATGGCTTGGACGTTCATCGAAATATCGACGAACACTTCGTGTATCCATCGACGAATTACACCAGAAGTTTATCGCCAGTTCAACGAAATGGGCAAGGAGTAGTGTCGAAACAACAACAGACATTTGTCGCCATTTCGACGAAATGGGCAAGGAGTAGCGTCGAAACAACACCAAAAGTTCGTCACCATTTTGACGAAATGGGCAAGGAGTAGCGTCGAAACAACACCAAAACTTCGTCGAACATGCGATGAAATAGGCAAGTAGTAGCGTCGAAACAACACCAAGAGTTCGTCGACGTTGCAACAAAAATAGCAAGGAGTAGTGTCAGAAGAACACCAAAAGTTTGTTGAAAGTGCGTCGAAATGGGCAAGGAGTAGCATGGAAACAACACCAAAAGTTCATCAAAATGGCGACGAAATGGGCAATGAGTTACTACGAAACCTTCATCATAGCTATAGCAACTTCATTGAACCTTTTTGTTGATTTGTCGGTGTTTTTCGTCAATATTGCAATGAAGAATCAATTTTATTTTTTTTAAATATATTCGTGGAAATGTACCATTGCGGAGACTAACGACTGATCATACATATAGACTGCAAATTGGTTTGATGCTTCAAACGATGCATTTCTTATATTGAAAAGTGCATTACCTTATTGATCTTCTCTTTGTTTCAAGAATAGTTTAATATTCTCTACTTAACAGGGCCAACCACGTGATGGTGGAAGCTCATTTGGCCCCTCCCCCCCTCACATCACTCTTAATTCCCCATACCCAATCATATACAACATTAATCATTCATTCATCTATTAATAACATATAACATTCATTCATCCATTAATAACATATAACATTCATTCATTAACATATAACATTCATTAATTAACATATTCACATTCATTCATTAACATGTAATATTCATTCTTTCAGTTTTTACATATTATCAAAAATATGGTTGTCATGATATGATTACAATCACTTTTTTTTTTTTTCTTTTTGAGAGCTACATAAAGCTGAAGTGGAGTATCATTTTCTAAATCAATATTTGTCCCCTTTAGTTGTTTTGTCCTCTGCTTCGTGATCTTAATATGCCTAGTCGTCTGCTCATGACGTGGGCCGTCGTACTGGGGGATCTGCTCAATAAGAAAGAAATGTTAAAGGCGATATGTTTTATTATTATTGTTACAAGTATTTCATTAATTAAAAGACATTGAAGTGGTTCTTTACCTGATGGATTACATCGTATTCTGAACTTTTGTTATGGGCCACCGTGCTCAACATGTTGAACACCTCTAAATCACGATGCGGTTGGAAACATGAAAGGTTACATTAATTAATACCACCAATTGAAATTAAATATGTTTAAGAGAACATGAGGTGGTCCTCTTTGCGATGGGCCACATCATGTTCTACGATCTTCTCTAAGGTGATCATGCTCAACACGTTGATCACGCTCTACATGCTCTAAAAGTTGAAACACGAAGGTTACATTAATTAATACACCAATTGCAATTAAATATGTTTAAAGAACTTTAGAGTGGTCCTCTTTTACTGATGGGGCCACATCATATTCCTAATCTTCTCTGCTTTGATCATGCTCAACATGTTGATCTGCTCTGCAATGCTCAAAGAAAGTACTGGATCTTTTCCTGACCTTCATGCGTTACTTGCTCCACCCTCACTGGAAGCTGCATTCCAATGTCATGTGCGATATTATCATTCTTGAATGTTTAAAACAAATAGGCATGTAATTGCTATGGTGAAATTAATATTGAATGGGTGCACAAGTATTCAATTTTAAATAAACTTTATTAGTTTATTTACTGTGTGGCCGGATGCAATGGAAGATTGTGTTTGCCCGATCCAAGACTCTTAGGTGTTCAACCATGACTCCATAGCCTTTTTGGAAGGAAATCTTCAGGTCCTCTTCTGTGGGTGCTTTGTTGAATTTAGAGCCCTGCATTTTTGCATAAGATTATTAATTTTGATTCTATGGTGTGATAAAACCAAAATTGTTTTCAATTTGATATGAATTTGGATGCAATATTTCATTTATTAGTACTTACAATTCATGTGTACAATTTCGTAACCACCCGAGGCCAAGTTTGTGCCTTATGCTTTTCTAGTCTTGCCTTTGTTTCCTTACGTGTGAGCGACCTATGAAAAGTTTGAAATGCGATAGATTATGTAAAGAAAGAGTGATCGGTATATAATTACATTTTTGATGGTATCACACATAGCATACTACTTTTAAAAATTAATGGAATTTCCATAGCATCTGAGACATTGAGCAAATAAAATCTGATTCAATCCATAAATTATAAGAAATAGGTTTTTGTTGGTTATATTCATGCTCAGCTGATTA
The DNA here is from genome assembly GCA_007258455.2 of Sequoia sempervirens. Taxonomy (NCBI): domain Eukaryota; kingdom Viridiplantae; phylum Streptophyta; class Pinopsida; order Cupressales; family Cupressaceae; genus Sequoia; species Sequoia sempervirens. Next base: position 39,870 of record VDFB02212816.1, on the reverse strand, counting down.
CATTGCACAAAACATGCTACAGCTACATAAATGTCGGATGGTGGCGGTTGTCTATGCTTACCACATTTTCATACTTTGTCTACCAAAACATTTTATCAAGCAGTTCACTACCTTGCTGCTATGGCTAAAAGCCTAAAATGAAGTGCTTTTCAAACAGAAGCTATGGATGTGGAAAAATCTATCAAAGCATAATAGTGAAAGCAATAGCATAGACAAGGCGATTGACTGTTCACTTCTACTCAAAGAAATGTGGTCTCATGGTGATGGAATGCCATGACAATCCATAGAAATTTGCTTGTCATGGCATTAGTTATGGCATTCCATCACCATGAGACCACATTTTTTTGAAGCATTTTTTCAAATAGTTCACTACCTTTTCTATGCTGCCACATTTTTCATACATGTCTACCAAAGAATTTTATCAAGCAGTTCAACACCTTCATGCTATGGCTAAAAATTAAAAACCTCAAAGCTTGATTTAGCTTTGAACAAGCTATGGATGCTTGGAAAAAATCTACCAAAAGCATAATAGTAAGCAATAACATAGACAAGGCGTTGGGTGTTTGAAAAATGCCTAAAAGAAATGTAGTCTCACAATGATGGAATAACATGACAATCCATAGCAATTTTCTTGTCATGGCATTCGTCATGACATTCCATCACCATGAGACTACATTTCTTTGAGACATATTTTTCAAGCAGTTCACTGCCTTGTCTATGCTACTGCATTTTTCATACATGTCTACCAAAGCATTTTATCAAACAGTTCATTGCCTTGCTACTATGGCTAAAAGCCTAAAGCGGGTGCTTTCAAACAAGCTATGGATGCTTGGAAAAAATCTATCAAAGCATAATAGTAAGCAACAAGCCATGGTCTCATGGTTTTTAATAATTAGCTCAATTTTATTCACTTTTGTAGATTTTAAACACGTTTTTTTAGAAATTTTGCAGTTTGAAACTTTAAAAAATCATTGACCAAAAAGTCAATGATTTTTTCAAAAAATTAGGGAAAAAATCGTCCAACCTACAATTTTTTTAAAAATCGCGATTAATCGAGATTTTTTGTAGATTTATGCTTCTATATCACATACCTTCCTTGGCCTGGTGGTGTCTTTCCTTTTTTCTTTTCATCCTTCTCCTTTCAATCAGAAACCAAGTCCTTCCACTCCCTCTCCGGAATCATGGGGGGATGCTCGTACTTTTTGTTCTTCTCTAAATGTGACCTATATTGGTCCCTCGCATACTTTAGATAGGTACCAACTTTCTTAAGGACCTTGGTTCGGTTGAATGTTTTATCACCAAACAGCACAACTAAACGGTTAATGAACTCATCTTTTAAATCTTCATTTTGGGAATTCCACCATGTACGTATGGTGGGCCCGAAGAGCTCCAATGTAATATCACTTAGATGTTTATAAAAAACATCATTTCCTGCAAAATGATCATGGGATCAATAGTTTAAAAAGAGTGATCAATAAGTAAATTTCAATTGAATTATATAGAATAATAATTAAAACATTTTAAAGTACCTGGGACCTTCTCTATCTTTATGGGAACGAAATCCTCGGTCACCACAAGTGTGACTAGCAATGTTCCCATACTAGTAATACGAGAAGATCCAGGAAATGCTGCTAAAACATTACTAGTACTAATGGCCTCTACATCCCTAGGTACATGTCCTGATGCATGTTCTGGTATGTGTTCGCTACTAGAGGGTGCATTAACAGATGCCTGCATGGTATGTGTCACCGACATTTCAGAGGGCAATATAGGCATGGATGATGGGGTCAGATAATGTGATGTATGTGTAGGAAGATCAATATGGACACTTGTACCAACCCTTAATCCTCAGGGAGCACTTGCAGTACCCTGATCATGGCTAGGAGCATCATGAGGAGGAAAATAACCCTATAAAAATAACACATATTTTAGTTCATGACATAAAAGAGTACAAAATATAAAACCATGAATGAACTTATGTTATAATTAAAGACCTCGTGACAGCTTACTTGCAAGTTTTGTAATCTCTCAGTCAATACTTTTAACCCTCTTCTTATCTCATCTATTTGAGGCACTACGAACATCAACTTAGCCATTTCTTCATTGCATTTTTTTTGGAGCTTCTTTATCATATCGACAGGGTTTGTTGAATAAGTGATGTCATCATCACAAAATATTGACTCCACCTTACTATGGATGCTCTCCTCTATTGCTGGTGCCTTTGCTCGATTAGTCGAAGTCCTACAACAAGAATATTAAAAACATTATCGAAATTAACCCAAAAAACTTATGAAAAAAACATAATAATAAAACATTTTGGTCATATCTAATTTGTACAATTACAATGAGGTAAACCTGTCGGGTAGAAGCGCCTGAAGATACATCGCAATTTGTGCTCTCGGCCAGAGCCTTCTCTGTACAATCAATGTCCCCCTGTGACAAAATTAAATATCAAAAAACATTACCAAAATGAAACCAATAGACTTATGAAAAGAAACATCAGAATAAAATGGTATATTGGAGTTATTAACTAGAGGTTGAGTAAAATGGTACATAGTACGTACCACCCCCATAGTAACTATGTTTGTAACTAAGCAATTCAAATTGTAATCGATAAGCAACTCTTCCCCTGCAGTTATTGATTTTATCGCACATACAAATACATAGTTTCCCTCACGCGCCTCGAATATGCAATTGGGTTGCTTATTTGTTGACCCAGGTCGTGTACTGTTTATAAACCCTGCAATATTCCCTAATGCTTTTGGCCTTCCGTCAATGTACATAGCCACTCCTTTATTTTGATCCTTATCTTTTAGTTGTGTATATAATTTGCTACAGCAGTGAATACCTCACGCTGCCTTAGGTGTGTATGGGTATGTGCGAGGATCATGATGGGCAAAGGAAAGTGGTAATATTATGGGTATTTGTAGGGTATGTGGTGACAACTTTTTATACCCAAAATTGATGAAACAAAAGAGGTTTTAGAGAAGATTCTCGACTCACCAACATAAATTATGCTTTAATTTGAATTTAATAAATAATTATTATTTATTTTCTATTAAATTAACAACTAAGTCTTCAGTTGATAGACTAATTGAAAAATATCATAACTTTCCATAGCGGTATCACATTTTTGAATCGAAACATGCATCACATTCTATGCTTCTACAATCTATGGATTAAAAAAGAAAAATTAAATTTCCTTGAAGTTTTGATGAAGTTAAGATTAAGTCCCAGGACACTCGAGTTTTTATATTTTAAAAGTGTAATAAAAAATTCATAATTAATTATTTACTTGGAAAAATTACAAAATATATGCATCACATCAAACATAGAGTCCTCTGCCATATAAAATATTATAAAAATGTGTATTTTATTATGGTTAGGGTGAAATTAGAACTGAGACACATAACTTCTTATTTTTTTGAGATTCTATTACTATACTGCATTAATTTCAAATTTTCACCAAATGAATTTTATTTATTTTAAATAAAACCTATTAGTTTAGAAACTAATTCAATTTTCTCTGATTCTATTCTTACATATTTTGAAATAATAGATAACATTCAAATTTTTATGTCAAGGATTGCCCTAATGTGATTTTCTAAATTTTTTGCCATAGGGCCTATTTTTCCATGATGATCTGTACATATCGTATATCAAACCCGGTTGCATCAATATTTATGTATAGCAGGGGTCAACATGCTTCATCAATTCAGTAACTTTGTCGTAAGAGACCTTTATGTCATCCATGCAAAATAGGCCCAAACCATGTAATGACAATGGTGTTATGCGATATATGTATTTGTACCATCATCTTCAATTGTGTTTTCTGGCACATGATCATCTTCTTCCATAGGATCATTAACTTCATCTTCGATATTCACAGCTCCATGTTCGTCCACTTGCAAAACCACATTCTCCAGGCTGTGATAATCTATATCATTTTTCCTAGGGCAGCCAACCTTTATAATAATGATTGACACAAATAAACTATGATCATGATCAAGTGATTATATAAATATATATATATAATGTTAAAATGATATAAACATTTACAAATTCAATCAATATAAACACATATAATGAACAACTTACCAATGGAGCACCAGCGCCGCCGGTCACGTTAAAAAGTTTACCAGGCGCACTGTAGTTTATAGGGGGTCGTGCTACCCGATTCCTATAGTCTAAAAAAAAAAAAAACAACTTACCAATGGATGATAATCATGCCCCCCTTCAACATGACCATGTTTCCTACAAT